>OY292402.1:22407937-22515756 GCA_958496205.1 Idaea biselata
TTTTCAAATTTAATCATCATAGAGACCCATCCAACTGTTTATAGTTACTAAAGTATTGTTAAGTTTGAGCGTGTCATTGTTATAGACAAAGGCCTCACAACTCTGAAGAAATACGAGTAGGTAGGTACCTGCCGACTCGTAAATTTTTGCTTCGACCACAGAATACATAAATAGTACCTTCGACTGAAATATTTTTTAACTGATACTGTCATAACAATAACCAACAAACAGTTCTTTCAATTATAAAATTCATCGTACTGTCACGTACAAAAGTACGCAGTTTTAAACTTATATTGAAGAACAAATTCTGTATCATTATTTTTAGGGTTCCATACCTAACAGATTATTTCAGGGATTAGAATATTATGTAGGTAATATTAATATAAAAAGTAGCTTGGTTTTATGAACCTGTAAGAGACCAAGTTTCAGCAATGCTCAAGAATTGGTAGTTTTTTGTGAAGTAATAAGAAAAATAATGTACAGGTTGATCGAGTTTATGGAGCAGAGGCTATTTCTGAAAGTTAGAGTAAATTGAAAGTAAATTGTCCTTTTATTTGGACTAGGTACTACAATATTAATATTACACTGGGAAAAAAGTTAGGTAATTACAAACCTAATCTAGTAGGTTAATGTCAAAAGTAGGTAAAATGTACCTAATTCAGGTTAAATGTACCTAAAAACATATTAGGTAAGTAGGCTAATTCTACCTAGTGCGCTTGGTAATGCAAAAAGTCGGTAGATTAAACCTACTTTTTGGTAAAACCGTGTTTTAACCAATAGTAGGTACACATTAACGTATTGAGTCGGTAAATGCAACCTACTTATTAAGGTTAAAATAATCTACTAATTGGGTTTATCAACTTGCTCTTTAAGTAGGTAGAATTAACCTATTGATTTGGTAATAATTACACAATAGCTTGGTACAATCAACCTATTATTTAGGTTAAAAATACCTACTTTATAAAGACCCAAAATAACCGACTTAGTAGGTATCGGCAACCGACTATTTTGGTATGTTTACCAAAAAAGTAGGTTAATTAAACCTAATTTAGGTATTTTTAGTATCGACATTCACCCAATAAGTAGGTTGGTAGTAACTAACAATTAGGTTAGTTGGGGGCTACATAGCGCTTAGGTTATTACTAACAAATTAGTTGGTTAATACAACCTACTAAGTTGGTATTGCTAATATTACCCATTAAATAGGTCAATAATACCTATTGAGTTGGTGAAACATACAAAGTGAGTAGGTAAATACTACCTAAAAAGTAGGTTGGAAACACTTAGCGGTTAGGTTGATGTTACCTAATAAATTGGTATGTACTAACTAGTGATTACGTAAATATTACCTATTCAGTAGGTCAATAATACCTATTGAGTTGGTGAGACATACAAAGTGAGTAGGTAAATACTACCTAAAAAGTAGGTTGGAAACACTTAGCGGTTAGGTAGATGTTACCTAATAAATTGGTATGTACTAACTAGTGATTACGTAAATATTACCTATTCAGTAGGTCAATAATACCTAGTGAGTTGGTGAGACATACAAAGTGAGTAGGTAAATACTACCTAAAAAGTAGGTTGGAAACACTTAGCGGTTAGGTTGATGTTACCTAATAAATTGGTATGTACTAACTAGTGATTACGTAAATATTACCTATTCAGTAGGTCAATAATACCTAGTGAGTTGGTGAGACATACAAAGTGAGTAGGTAAATACTACCTAAAAAGTAGGTTGGAAACACTTAGCGGTTAGGTTGATGTTACCTAATAAATTGGTATGTACTAACTAGTGATTACGTAAATATTACCTATTCAGTAGGTCAATAATACCTAGTGAGTTGGTGAGACATACAAAGTGAGTAGGTAAATCTACCTAAAAAGTAGGTTGGAAACACTTAGCGGTTAGGTTGATGTTACCTAATAAATTGGTATGTACTAACTAGTGATTATCTTAGTGATAATCTTATATTTATCTTATGTTTACCTTACCTTATATTTATCTTATATTTATTATCTCATTTCATTCATTTCATTCATTTCATTCATTTCATTCATTTCATTCATTTCATTCATTTCATTCATTTCATTCATTTCATTCATTTCATTCATTTCATTCATTTCTTTCATTTCATTCATTTCATTCATTTCATTCATTTCATTCATTTCATTCATTTCATTCATTTCATTCATTTCATTCATTTCATTCATTTCATTCATTTCATTCATTTCATTCATTTCATTCATTTCATTCATTTCATTCATTTCATTCATTTCATTCATTTCATTCATTTCATTCATTTCATTCATTTCATTCATTTCATTCATTTCATTCATTTCATTCATTTCATTCATTTCATTTATTTTATTACCTACAAACCTAACAAACAAACAAACCTAACAAACGAACAAACCTAACAAACGAACAAACCTAACAAACGAACAAACCTAACATACGAACAAACCTAACAAACAAACAAACCTCACAAACAAACCTAACAAACGACCGACGCGCGCACCTCCCGCCGGCGAGAGCGTCACGAATTTGGAGCGCTCCGTATTTATAAATACGAAAAAACGGCAAAAAACGTCCAATCACGCTGGAAAAACTTCTACACAACTTTAAAAGTCGTGAGTGATAAAGTGCGAAAAGAAAAGTGTGAGAAAAGTGATTTTTTCAATGTTTTCACAAAATTTTCAGTGAAAAAGGTGACTAAGTCCATGGATTTTTATGACAAAAACGCCGATAACTCCGGCGTTTCATCGACAACCTAACCATCACTTGGGGTCAAACGACGCGTCTCGGTGAGACCTATCTCCCGAGACCAACATCGGATTTTTAAGGAAAAGGACGCCGGAGCTACGGGACATAATCATCTTCCGACACGTGGTCGGAAAAACTGAAAACAGGACTTCGGGATTTTTGAACATTGCCATCGCTTAGAGGAAGCGGAGAGGACCAGGAGGAAAAAAGAAAAGTGACCAGAAATTAAGTGGTTGAAAAGTTATTGAACTTCAAAAAAATTTATTTTTCAAAAGTACCAATTTAGAACTTTGTAACCGTGATAACTTTTGAAAACGATCTGTGGTATAAACTTTTTAAATTGTATTTGTGTAGACTTTCTGTTGAATTAGTTTGTGACCAAAAATTAGGACACTTTCCCCGGGAAAAAATATTTTTTATTTTAGTTACAAACTTATGACCCGAATTTCAAAAATTTTGTTTTTTATCAATAACTTTTTTATTTTTATACTATATTTTTTTATTTCTTTATATGTGTAAGACCTGACTGCCCCGAAACTTTTGACACCAATTTTAAATTTTTTACTGTGATATTTTTGATTTTATTAGCATAAGTGTGACAAATTTTCGACCAGCTGGAAAAATCAACAAAAATACCCCAAAATATTAAGTTAAAATTCTTTTAAAAATAGAAGGGTTCAATCCACACTAGTTTTAGTTTATTTCAGATTTTTAGAGTAATTTCTGACATTAATAAGAGAGATATAAGGTTGACATCGGGGGCGAAAAAAGTCACGAAAATTCCTAACTTCCAGGGGTCGTAACTGCCCCCCAAATTGACTTTTTCGATTTTTCTCTTCGTGGAGGTCATTTTTTCGGGGGGCCTCTGCCTACCATATTTTTTCCAAATTTTTTGCATCAAAATTGGGGGGTGGTTATTTTAGGAAATTATTTACGTAAATCCGGATTTTCAAAATTAAATCGCTCGGCAACCATTAGGCTTAAATTACGAGATTTTTTGTAAATTGTGTAGATCGCCGAGATCTACAACTCTCCTATAGAATCCAAAGGTGGTGGAACATTCCCCCGGGAGAGGGGGGCAAAAAACCCGGATTTTCAGGGACTTGGGAATATCTGGACAACGGCAGGCACTAATTTTAAGGCGCAACATAGAATTAAGTAGGTTTAGGAACTGACTCTACCTAGAGTCAAAAAAACATTTTTAGAGCTCTACATAGTTTCACTGTATCGTGCATTGGGTAGAGCTCGACGAGCCCATTCAAACGAACCCTCGCACGACTTTGTACGACCACCGGCGGCGGAGATATAAAGGTTTGAAACCTTGGCGGCCATCTTGAATCGCCATCTTGTTTTTCTTTGGCCGCCCATATCTCCTAAACCGTCGGTCGTAGGAAGACGGGGTTTGATTTAGGCACCTTCCCACTGGGTATTCTACCCCCTCCGCCACTTAATTCTGATTTTGGAGGTGTCGAACTTTAGGGGCCGAAATCTCCCACCAGCCGACGGAGCTCGTTGAGCCCGTCCTAAAAAACCCTCACA
This sequence comes from Idaea biselata, assembly GCA_958496205.1. Taxonomy (NCBI): domain Eukaryota; kingdom Metazoa; phylum Arthropoda; class Insecta; order Lepidoptera; family Geometridae; genus Idaea; species Idaea biselata. Next base: position 22,412,241 of record OY292402.1, read on the forward strand.
CTAGGGGGTTACCTTTATTAGGTAGGGAGATATAACCACTCAAAGTCGGCGTCCGCCATCTTGGCCGCCATTTTGAAAAACTTTGAGAGGTTATATCTCGGAAACCGGTAGAGATACGAGTTTGGGGTTTCTTCTAGGGTACATCCCCCGCTCGACTCTACACCCCCCGGGCCCCAAAACCCAAATCGGAGGGACAAAACTTTGGTGGGCGGATTCCCCCACTAATCGATAGAGCACGCCGAGACCGTCCTAAAACACTCGCACAACAGGGGTATAGCACGTATAGTCTCGGAGATATAGCCACCGAAAGTTTCCGGCCGCCATTTTGGACGCCATCTTGGAAATCTTAAAGTGGACATATCTCCGGAACTAGAAGGGCTACAAGCCTGAGACTTGTTCGAGGGCTCAACCCAGGCTTAGGGCTGTCCCCCAAGGTGTGTCGGACCGGCTTAGGACCGGCGGCCATTTTGTTTTTGAACAAAAAACCCTAAAAAAACGGCTAAAAACGACATAACTTCGTTGTTTATCAAGTTATAAGACGGAGAATAGCATATAAGTGTAGACAAAGACATACTCTACAAATAGAGCACATTGTAGAGCAATATTTGTAGAGTTGATTTTTAACGGAAATTTGAAAAAGGGTAAAAACCGCCTATTTTAAGATTGTGACATCCCTATATACAACTTGTACAAACTTTTTAGCCATTTTATTTCATTTTCTTATATGTGTTTTACATATAAGAAAATGTTCTTACAAACGAACAAACCTAACAAACTAACAAACGAACAAACCTAACAAACAAACAAACGAGTTTGAATTCGCCGCGCAAATGGTCGGTTCACCCTTGACGCGCTCTTTCACAAGAAATTTTTAAATAATTTTTAAAGTTAATTTTTCGCCTTGAAATCTACATATTCGCGTTCCCCGAGTGCCAATTACTGTTAGTGTTAGTGTTTTCGGCGGGAAAACGGAGACAACATGTCGTGCTCCAATTTTATTTTCGTTAAACTATTATTATGTTCGATTCAAAGTCCGCTATACATCGGGCGCTGCCTGTGTGACGTGGAGCGGTCGGTACCTACGACGATAGTCATCGCTAATTTCGACAAACATTCGTAAGCAATGATAGCCTAGTGGTCCTGTTCGTTGCTTCGCATTCCGCAGTGTGTGGTATCGAATCTCAACTGATGGGTATCTTTTTGTTGAGCGAATTTTATCTAATAAGACACATAAATTATTTAAATATTCCAGCTGATCGGTTGGAAGGTCATTTGGGGTCGTGCCGTCATTTAGCTCGCACAAACCACCGACATTCTCGAATAAAAACTGAGATCCAGAAATTGATTGTCTTTTGTAATATTCTTTTATTTCGAAATTTGTGTTTGTGTGCTGCGAATGCAGATAGGGGTGAGTTGCACTATATTGTTTGTTATCTTCGTTGTCACTGGAGCCATGGACAAAATAATTAATTACTGCAATTTGTCCATAGCCTCGGGACATGCCCTTAAATAGTCGCTGAGCAAAGAGCCGTGGAACGAGGTGGCAGGATTCCCGTAACAATCCTCCTGGCGTCCAGCATTTGTATATAGTATAGATTTAGGTGTAAATATTCTAGTTTTAAGATAAATCTCTATAGAATACCACTACCATTAAAAAAAAAAACTAAGTTTTTTTTACTATTATTTTTTTCGAAAATTCAAAAAAAATATTAAATCTCTTTACGTTTCCTATGTTTTTCTACCATATTCCATAAAAAAAAAAAATTCAATGTTTTTCTTTGGTACACCCCGACCAAATATTCTAAAACTTGACCCTGGCTATTCCAAATTGGCCATATCGGTCTCAGACCTAAATAAATAAAAAAAATATGTGACAAAATTTTCAATAAGAAAATTTTTGGAACGTGACGTGTAATTTCGAGCTGTCAAACTTCCCGGATTTGTTCCCGTCATTCCTGGGAGGTCGGGAGTGCGTCCCGGTGGATGCTCTGGCCTCTCCTGCACCCGGCACAGAAACTCCCGAAGGTCTACGAGCTTCCGTTCAGAAGATACAGGCGCCGCAAGTCTGGGGACCGCCATTGTTGACGGTCTGGAGACTTGCGTGGGTTCCTGCTGTAGGCTCGGGATACGGAGGTCGGGATTTGGTGTGGGATCGAGGCCGGGACTCTCTTCTACCTGGTGGTGCCTCCCGCGTCCGGATCGGACCTCAGACGGCGAAGATATTAGTGTAGTTACACTGGGACACAAACATTTTTTATGTTTGTACCTATTTAACAAACAAATAGGTAGTGAAAGAAAACCAGTTAAGATTAGAGCGGTAGGCAGTGTGTAAAAACATTATATAACTAGCAAATTAGGCATTTTATTGTGAAAAAACTGAAATTTTGTTATTGGCCGGTGAATGAACTTGCAAACTTCCCGGATTTGTTCCCGTCATTCCCGGGAGGTCGGGAGTGCGTCCCGGTGGATGCTCTGGCCTCTCCTGCACCCGGCACAGAAACTCCCGAAGGTCTACGAGCTTCCGTTCAGAAGATACAGGCGCCGCAAGTCTGGGGACCGCCATTGTTGACGGTCTGGAGACTTGCGTGGGTTCCTGCTGTAGGCTCGGGATACGGAGGTCGGGATTTGGTGTGGGATCGAGGCCGGGACTCTCTTCTACCTGGTGGTGCCTCCCGCGTCCGGATCGGACCTCAGACGGCGAAGATATTAGTGTAGTTACACTGGGACACAAACATTTTTTATGTTTGTACCTATTTAACAAACAAATAGGTAGTGAAAGAAAACCAGTTAAGATTAGAGCGGTAGACAGTGTGTAAAAACATTATATAACTAGCAAATTAGGCATTTTATTGTGAAAAAACTGAAATTTTGTTATTGGCCGGTGAATGAACTGGTACAAAAATAAAAACTCGAATTTAAGAACTATATTAGTGTTTAATTAGTGATAAAAACAGACCAAAGAGGCAGTAAACAATAATAAATAGTAAATTAAACACTAGTGGACGTAAAACAATATATAAAAAACACGACAAAAACAAAAACAGTGAACAAATAGTAATATATGAAATAAATCTCTGTTTTAAATATTATTCAGTTTTATTATTTTGTCATAATTAGGTACCTATCTACTAATTTAGGAACATAATAGGTAACATAACTAGATACTATTAGTATACTTATTCTATCTTAACAAGCAAAGAACACAGTCTATTTCATGGAAACTTACTTAAAAAGATAAAATTGTAAATACCACGAAGTCTTAGTCTCTCCTTCTCATTTTAATCTTTGTCATGTTGAGTTTCCATCAAAAATTTTCTCCATTCTTCATCAGAATGAAGAAAATGTTGTGACGCTTCTTGAAAAGCTGTATTCCTTGTTTGGAGCCGCCGTTGAGGAGATCTTAATGCACCTCGTCGTCTTGGAGAGGTTCTTCGGTCGGGGTGTGTGCCCCTCAGTGGCCGGCGCAAGCTCTTCAACTATTGCTGGAGTTGGTGACGGTCTATTCCACTCCTGACCTGAAGATCTTCCTGGACCTCTGCAATTATAATAAGAAAATTGTTACAAACATGAGATACCTACAGGAGGTACTCTACTACCTACCTCATTCTTTATAGAAGGATAACAATGTGAGTCCACAGACTTGAACTCTGGAATAATAAAAGGTGTGGTAAAAGGTAGGTACCTACTCACCAACAACAATAAGTGGTTCTCTGAAAAACCAGCTTCTGTAGGGTTAGTACCAGTTACAATAGTACAAAACGAAAATTCGTATCGTAAGCTCGATGAACTATCACAGTTAATACTTCCTTACTGGCAGTTTCCGTGCAACATGAAGTCTCTGAGCCAAAGTATCTACCCGATGAAACTTGGACCAACTGAAAATAAAAATTGTAAGATTAACACTAGGTAGTTGAAAAATGGCTTTGACATTTTGAATATTAAAAGTTGTATAGGTCTTAGTTTCACATTCTGCAATAGATTGAGAGATTTATATGAGTTATGCTAGTTCATGGTAAATTGGTCATAGTTGAAATAAAATCAGACAATGAGTAGATAGATACATACCTACAGTATCTCTTGAAGCTGTCACATTTAAGTCCAAAGTTAAATTGTGTAATACTCCAAAGCCGTACACATTTTTTAGGTTTATTGTGTAATACCTGCTGCTTACAGAGACATTGCCATTGGTTCTTCATTCTCCCAAAGGTGTTTTTAATAATGTCTAGGGTTTTCTTAGCTAGACTTATTTTATCACCCTTTGGTAATCAAATGACCATTGGCATACAATAGCGGGCACATATAACCTGAAAAAATAAGAGAGATTGTATCTGTAGGTACAAGACAACAGAAATATCATAAACTGAGTCTAAATTACATTAATTTAGCAAGACTGAAGTCTTGATATACCTATTAGGTATCATTGTGTCAAGGCTGGTCAAGTTACATTACTTCTTGCAAGTAGGTAATTGGTAAATGACAAGGATTCATCGATAATGGTGCTATTTGTTGGTGATGTTTTGCACACGTTCCCAGTGATTAGGTAAGTGAGTGTGTACTTAATTAGTTATTTAGGTAATTAATGCAAATGTTGGTATCATAACTTGGTTGAACAAAATCTTAGAATGTAGTCTACTACTTAGGTCACTTTTAAACTCACCTTTGTTTTCAATATTATCCGTTTTATGCCCTTTAGGCCACTGAAAGTGTTGTTTAAATGTAGGCCGGTTTTGTAAGACGACGAAAATACTAAATCCGATACCGACAACTTTTTCGCCGCAAAACTAGCTGTCGATGTCGATTTCGGCGGCGGATTATTTCAGCAGCCTCTGCTGCCATCCGTAGAGCAAAAATTACGCGTGAACACATCGTTTTTATCGGCACTCGTTATCTCAACTCACTATAAAAAGTTTGGTGAGAAGGGAAACTATGAGTTTCATACGGGTGTGTCCCACTCGTCACCACCAGCGTCGTCCCCACTGGGGACGAGTGGGATTTTTTCTAAAAAAATATCCCATATGTCCCTACTGGGGACGAATGGGGTGTCACTTAGAAAACATCCCGTATGTCCCCACTGGTGACAAATGGGATTTTACTTAGGAGATATCCCAGTCGTCACCCCTAATAAAATTATTATTTAAAACTGTACCTTATAAATATAAAATTAATTAAAAGAAAGTATAATTGAACGATAATATGTATAATTTAAAATATTAAAAATTAAACAACCACAACTTTCTTCAAAATCAACAAGTTTTATTTGTATAGGTACATATAGGTTTAGAAGATTACAGCCTAATCGAAGCAAAATTTTCAGTTATTTAAATCATATTATGAGAAAGTAGTGTTTACTGTAAAATACATCTTCACCTACTATGAATAATGATTATTTATCACTGATATCAACATTATTTACATAATTGAATAAACTATAACATTGGTTGTTTCCGTTTCTGAATAATCATCTTTACATTAGTAAATTAAATAAAAAAACTTACAAAATAGATTTTACCTACCTACTTTTATTTGACCACAACGCACAGAACACAAGCGATTCCATAGAATATTCAATTTTAATACCTATGTAATAAAATTGAATATTCTTTGGTGTGTCGGTGCGGCGAGCTGATACTGAAACTATTCAAGTAGGTAGGTAAAATCTATTTCTTAAGGTTTTTTTTTTAATTTCTTTTTCATATATTTTATAGGTTATACTCATTGGACATAGTCAATTATGTAAATAATGTTGATCTGTGATATGTAATGTGACAAACTATTCAAGTAGGTAAAATCTATTTTTAGTTTTTTTATTTTATTTACTAATGTAAAGATGATTATTCAGAAACGGAAACAACCAATGTTATAGTTTATTCAATTATGTAAATAATGTTGATATCAGTGATAAATAATCATTATTCATAGTAGGTGAAGATGTATTTTACAGTAAACACTACTTTCTCATAATATGATTTAAATTTATTTTATATGAAAATTTTGCTTCGATTGGCTGTAATCTTCTAAACCTATATGTACCTATACAAATAAAACTTGTTGATTTTGAAGAAAGTTGTGGTTGTTTAATTTTTAATATTTTAAATTATACATATCGTTCAATTATACTTTCTTTTAATTAATTTTATATTTATAAGGTACAGTTTTAAATAATAATTTTATTAGGGGTGACGACTGGGATATCTCCTAAGTAAAATCCCATTTGTCACCAGTGGGGACATACGGGATGTTTTCTAAGTGACACCCCATTCGTCCCCAGTAGGGACATATGGGATATTTTTTTAGAAAAAATCCCACTTCGTCCCCAGTGGGGACGACGCTGGTGGTGACGAGTGGGACACACCCGTTTCATACTTTTCGTTAACCTTAATTCCGAATTCGAGTGTCTACTCTATTTTAAAGGGATCGAGACAAACGCGGGTGAAACCGTGGGGCGCAGCTATACAACAATATCTCGACCGGCGGTGAGCTCGGCGCATGCGTGACGTCAAACGAGTCACACATTTATGGTATTCTATCGTATCACGAACAGTTGATAGATACCTAGGTACATTATCATTAACACATTCGCGTGAGCAGCTTCCAAAATAATTTGTACTGCTCAGGCGCAGCATTTTCCCATACAAAATTTTGCGACGTCTAAACACGTTCCGCCGCAATATTCATAATTAATTATCAGGAATCGTCTCTGTTGCGGCGCAAAAAATACCTACCTACGTGCCAGAGGATTTTGTTCTTTTTTTAGACGTCATAAGGTGTTCCACCGAAATAAGGTATTACTGTTAAAGGACGTCGGGTGACGTTGCGCCGATTCACAATTAATTTAAAACGACGTCGTAAGAAGTTGTTCACGCGAACGTGTTAATAAATGAATTTAGTATTCTAAAACCGGAATTTGTCCTTGCAGAAGCTTTCGCCTAGAGGCAAGGGTCAACATGCTGTACTTTTCGCTTAGTTGTTCCCGGGGAATTTTGTTACGATGTTGTCTATACTCACACAACTAGGTAGGTATATGATAATTATAAGGATTTGTTTGTAAGTAGCAAGAAATAATAACGCCACACGCGCTATCCAAATAATAGCGTGAAACAAAATAGGTAGTACAGAAATTCGTAAACAATAATTTCAGTTTTCCAGTACAAACATGTAACCCATTCGAATGAATTAACTATAAAACGGGGTTGTGAGGTTATAATAGGTATTATTATAATATGATTTTCTATGCTATGTCCTTTCGAATGTCTCAAAACTACCTATCCACTCCATATTGTTGATCGAAGACTTCATACCTAATTTCATCTAAATCAGTGGTTCCCTAAGTGCCGTGCCCCCTGGAACCCCTTTCCAGGGGTTCCAGGGGGCACGGGCCACACGGGATCGCTGAGAGAATGTTTACTTACTTACCAAATACCTTATGTATGACTTTGTAAAACTTCAATCTATATATATATATATCTATTATATAAAAATCAACCCCTATTTCCCTTGGTCACGGCATCACACTTAAACTTTGAGACATATTTCGATAATTCTTTTTTTGTTGTGTTTGCTATTGTCAGGAGTAGGTTCTTATGAAAGAAAAAATGCTAAACCGATTTTGATGAATTTTATTTTTTTATACTAAACGACAGGACAACGTCTGTCGGGTCAGCTAGTAAGCAATAAGATTTTTTTTTTTATTCAGACCTGATAATCTGGACTGGAGGGCGGGGAGGGGCGCGGATTTTTTTTATGGTCGAAAGGGGGCGCGGCTCAAATAAGTTAGGGAACCCCTGATCTAAATCGTTCAGCGCACGGTTTAATTAAACGTAAATGGGTAACTAACAGACAAACAGACAGACAGACAATTATTAGTACTATGGATTGTATAGTTTTTTAATACATAATTTTAAAAGCTTTTACGTTTTGCTTTTTGAATAAAATAGTCGACAACAAAGTCACTATATTCGAACTTCGTATCATGCCGTCTCGCTCAGGCTAATATTATTTAATACGAGTGAGCGGGACGGTACCTACGATACGAATTTGGCTTTTAATATTTCGTATTAGCCCCGAGAGAGGCGCTCGCGTCGTTCGCTGAACGACCGAGCCGGTCGGCCCACGGTGACCAAAAAGTATTTTTTTAGAAGGTGGTACTTCAGTGAAAAATGAAGATCTGTTCAATTTTAATAAAGTTATAACTTAACTTAACTTTATTAACTTGTTTATTTATTCATTTTACATACATACTAACATAAAATCTTTTTAAAGTGAACTATGTGAATGTGAAGAGAGTTAAGTGTAACTAAGATAGGTATATATTTTGTGAAATTATGTAAAATAAATTGTTATATACCTACCTATATATAAATTATAATAGATCAATTTTACAATTTTTACTATCATAAAAACAAAAATCCATAACCATTGATTATCGTCCCGCTACTTCTTGATTTTTGGTCACTGTGCGGCCGACGCGCCGGCCGCGGCTCGGCCGCCATCTTGCACTCACTTACTTTGCGACGCGCAAGACGAAAGAAAGAAAAGAAAACTCTACGCATAAGTAAGTGATTGTCCTCAATATAATCTTATCATAAGTGCTTCAAACGTTTTCGTGATCAAGGTTCGCTTGTTCGTGACGCGGTGAGAGCGCGCCATTTTTTGTTGTGTAAAATTGTTTGTGTGGCAATGGCATGGCAGCGGTTTGTGTGAAATCAACGCGGGCGGGACAAGCTTGTTTGCCTATAGGTACCTATTCCTGTACCTATTCTTTTTTTCTTGACTCCTACTGTGTCCATGTGCTTATTTACTAAAATACTGCATACATAAATACTTCGCGACAATTGAAAAAACGTTGCCTAAGGCTGTTCAGAAGGCCTATTCAGAAAGAAAGCTGGAAACTTATAAGCGCTTACCGGCGCTTGACTGATCGGTGCCGACAAGTTCCGACAAGCTTCAACACGCGCTGGGCTGCTGACGTCAAATCATCGTCCGATGAGTCCGACATTTTGCTTGGTCTGCCTGCCAACCTACTTCCTTTGTGTAGAACGGACCAGCGCTGACAAGCGCTGGTAAGCGCTTATAAGTTTCCAGATTTCTTTCTGAATACGGCTTAAAGTTTGGGATCGCAACAAACACTTGTACCTACTTTGAAGTTATGGAGCGGTTGGTATAAAATTATTTGCAATACTTTATGGATTTTAAATTAGTACCTACCTAATTTAAAATCCATAAAGTATTGCAAGTCGATTGAGTAGTGTTAGTATGTACAAAGAACGCATGCCTACTCGCTAGCCTGCTGCGACGGCCAATTCTGAGATATCGGGTCATCAAGATACATAAAAAAATTACTTACCTCACGTTAATTCTCCGAGCTGATTTTCACGTATATTTTAAGTAATGTACTTAAAAATAAGTCCAAAACAAATAACCACTCCGTATAACTTCAAAGTACAGTACCTATTAGGCAAAATATATAACTTTTTGTTTTGTGTGATTTTTAGATAGTCCACCAGCCGAGTCAAACTGAGTCAAACTTCAGTGGGCCTTCGTACCAAATTTCGTGTCTGCTGGTTGGCATGGAACCATAGAAGTCCTTTTCAGACATGCAAAACCCAAATACAGCACATACCAGCGTAGAAGATTTACTAAGAAGTTGGCTTATGCCTGATGAATTAATAGACATATTTAAAGGTAGGAATTTTTCTTTTTACTTAAAATTAAGTGGTGTATGTGTATTTATGCTGAATGGTTAACTGCATTTGTGTGTGCGCTTTTTGTTACTATTGCTGGCTAGCGTTTCCATCCGTCCGGATAAAGCCGGACAGTATTAGGCTTTTTGACCTCTTATCCGGCCCGTCCGGCTTTTGTTAGGCTTTCACAACCTACAAAATATTGACGGTAAAAATCAATAAGGGTAGATCATTTAAACTTTGAGACTCAAAAGTCAGGCTTTTTAATATGTGTTTTACTTGATAATATTTGTCAAAAATCCTGTTTTTCTTAGCGTTCGGCTTTGTCCGGCTTTTTGATTTTTAGAGATGGCAACGCTAACTATGGCTCTGTTTTTATAATGTGTTTGTGTATGACTGACTATAAATGACTTAAATTGTTTTGTGTGATTGTTAAAAAGTCCACCATACGAGTCAAACTGAGTCAGTACCTATGGAACTGCAGAGAGCTTTTATCATCATCTCCAACTTATTTACCCATTGCTGGACACAGGCCTCCTCTTAGTTTGAAAGAGCAAAAGGCTGTAGTTCCCATGCTGACTTAGTATGAATTGCGTACTTAAAATCAAATCCTAAAAGCATTAATTTACTTTCCTTATTGTATCATGCATGATACCTATAGCGTACAAATATTCAAGGCAAATATACAAAAAAAATCTATGTCCGAGGCATGCTAATTTAATGTCAAATATCAAATTGTAATAAATAAAAAAACTATTTCTATTAAATAATTCTATTAAATGAATAATTAATTCTATTGATAATATGTCAGAAGATATTTTACATACTCTAAACTTAAGAAATAATATTATTAATCTATATCTTATTATATAAAAATCAATACCTATTTCCCTTGGTCACGGCATCACACTTAAACTTTTACACATATTTGATGAATTTTGGTATTGAGATAGATAAATATTAGAAAGTCGTATTGGTAGGGTAGTAGTAGGGTAGGGTAGTAGTAGGTTATGGTAGGGTAGTAGTAGTAGGGTAGGGTAGTAGTAGGGTAGGGTAGTAGTAGGGTAGGGTAGTAGTAGGGTAGGGTAGTAGTAGGATAGGGTAGTAGTAGGGTAGGGTAGTAGTAGGGTAGGGTAGTAGTAGGGTAGGGTAGTATAAAAAAACCTACAACCCTACCCGGGTTGTAGGTTTTTTTTATATATAACGGGCAGGACAACGTCTGTCGGGTCAGCTAGTAATATAATACATTAACTGATCTGACAATATTGGGTCGGGGTGTACCATAGAAAAACATTGAATTTTTTTTTTTATGGAATATGGTAGAAAAACATAGGAAACGTAAAGAGATTTAATTTTTTTTTTGAATTTTCGAAAAAAATAATAGTAAAAAAAACTTAGTTTTTTTTTTTAATGGTAGTGGTATTCTATTAACCCCCACTTTTTATGATGCCAATCGATTGAGAGGAGCTCCAGAAACAATGTTTCCATAGACAGTTTTTTTGTCAAACCTCATCACGTGCGACTACAGGGGCTCTAAAGTACTGCTGACACTTGGAAAAAAATCGAGTGGTAGTGGTATTCTATTGACCTCCACTTTTTATGATGCCAATCGATTGAGAAGAGCTCCAGGAACAATGTTTCCATAGACAATTTTTTTGTCAAACCTCATCACGTGCGACTACAGGGGCTCTAAAGTACTGCTGACACTTGGAAAACAGTACTTTAGAGCCCCTGTAGTCGCACGTGATGAGGTTTGCCACACTTCGCATAAACTTTTTTGTCATAATTTCATAAGGCATAACTCAATTGGCATAATTTCATAAGGCATAATATAAAAATGCTGAACCGATTTTGATGAATTTTGGTATTGAGATAGATAAATATTAGAAAGTCGTATTGGTAGGGTAGTAGTAGGGTAGGGTAGTAGTAGGTTATGGTAGGGTAGTAGTAGGGTAGGGTAGTAGTAGGGTAGGGTAGTAGTAGGATAGGGTAGTAGTAGGGTAGGGTTGTAGGTTTTTTTATATATAACGGGCAGGACAACGTCTGTCGGGTCAGCTAGTAATATAATACATTAACTGATCTGACAATATTGGGTCGGGGTGTACCAAAGAAAAACATTGAATTTTTTTTTTTTTTTTTTATGGAATATGGTAGAAAAACATAGGAAACGTAAAGAGATTTAATTTTTTTTTTGAATTTTCGAAAAAAATAATAGTAAAAAAAACTTAGTTTTTTTTTTGAATGGTAGTGGTATTCTATTAACCCCCACTTTTTATGATGCCAATCGATTGAGAGGAGCTCCAGAAACAATGTTTCCATAGACAGTTTTTTTGTCAAACCTCATCACGTGCGACTACAGGGGCTCTAAAGTACTGCTGACACTTGGAAAAAAATCGAGTGGTAGTGGTATTCTATTGACCTCCACTTTTTATGATGCCAATCGATTGAGAAGAGCTCCAGGAACAATGTTTCCATAGACAATTTTTTTGTCAAACCTCATCACGTGCGACTACAGGGGCTCTAAAGTACTGCTGACACTTGGAAAACAGTACTTTAGAGCCCCTGTAGTCGCACGTGATGAGGTTTGCCACACTTCGCATAAACTTTTTTGTCATAATTTCATAAGGCATAACTCAATTGGCATAATTTCATAAGGCATAATATAAAAATGCTGAACCGATTTTGATGAATTTTGGTATTGAGATAGATAAATATTAGAAAGTCGTATTGGTAGGGTAGTAGTAGGGTAGGGTAGTAGTAGGTTATGGTAGGGTAGTAGTAGGGTAGGGTAGTAGTAGGGTAGGGTAGTAGTAGGATAGGGTAGTAGTAGGGTAGGGTTGTAGGTTTTTTTATATATAACGGGCAGGACAACGTCTGTCGGGTCAGCTAGTAATATAATACATTAACTGATCTGACAATATTGGGTCGGGGTGTACCAAAGAAAAACATTGAATTTTTTTTTTTTTTTTTTTATGGAATATGGTAGAAAAACATAGGAAACGTAAAGAGATTTAATTTTTTTTTTTGAATTTTCGAAAAAAATAATAGTAAAAAAAACTTAGTTTTTTTTTTGAATGGTAGTGGTATTCTATTAACCCCCACTTTTTATGATGCCAATCGATTGAGAGGAGCTCCAGAAACAATGTTTCCATAGACAGTTTTTTTATGAGTTTTGAATATTAGTATGTTATACTTACTTTTTGTATGTTATGCGTTTTGTAGGTTATGGTATTTGATGTTAGGCTTTTAGAATGTTATGCGCTTCGTATGTTATGCTTTGTGAGTATTAGGAATTATTTGTTTATGCCTTCTGTATGTTATGCCAATTGAAATTATGCCAAAAGAGTTTATGCTTTTTTTAGTTTATGCCTTATAAATATTATGCGTTTTGTAATTATGCCATATATTTTCGACCTTTTGTATTTAGGATCAAAAAAGTTATGCGTTAAGGACGGTACCCAAACTTTCACATAAACGTTTAGTTTTGACGACAACATACCTATGGTATAAACCCAGTCAAATATTTCAGATGAGAAAGTGGATTTAGAGGCGCTGCCAAATCTATTGCTCGATGACTTGAAGGTTCTTATACCTTCAGTGGGCCTTCGTACCAAATTTCGTGTCTGCTGGTTGGCATGGAAGGAAAAACTAGTGCATGGGGTAAATTTATTTCTATACTAACATTCTCTTCGACATTGGACAAGTCATGTAATGCTGGCCACAGACGATGCAAGTATACTTGCGCAAACCAGCTACCCGTCAAATTCTGTTACGAAGTAAGAGATGAGATGGGTAGCTGGTTTGCACAAGTATACTGGATCATCTGTGGCCAGCATAATGTGTGATGTCACCACCATAACTTTTGTCGTCGCTGCGGTCCTGGTTTCAAGTTTGCATTCTCTAAATTTAATGTATTAGGTATGCATGTGAATGAATAACTATGGTGCCTGAGTGGTGGTGGTCGGCCTAGATTAAAAAACCGGTCAAGTGCGAGTCGGACTCGCGCACGAAGGATTACGTACAGGTGAGGTCAAAGATATACTGAGCGGTACAGGGACAGATATACTGCGGAGGGGAGCGAGGGGGGTTGGTATGGGTCGTCCGATCACCGAGGTGACCGACCACCGACCCGAAGCAACGTCGGGCGCGGTCAGTATTTGTATTGGTGACCGCCTGTTGTCACGTTAAACTATCGTCCGTAAACTGACTTTATTTAAATGTAAAGGTATTTTTGAAACACTCAATTGTAAATATATATTTGACCTCGACTGTAGGTACATACTACCGTGTCACAAATGAGAAAACGACATTAATATGAAACAAAATCACCTTCTTGTTAACCAAATTTAAAATAATCATTGTTTCAGGCAGAGGAGGCTTTTTCAACAAGTTCCGCTACTACTACAATATCGTTTGTACCTTCGGAGAGTAGCGCAGAAGATACGCACGATCGCAGCAATCCATTAAAGAAACTATTAAAGGAACAAATCCGCCTTACACCACTGCTATCCAGCACACGTCTTACTAAAACGGAAAGATGCTCCTTAGCTAGATGCGTCGTAACACATCTCATAGATATAACTCCAGGGGCTATATTGAAGCCAGCGCAACTTGAACAGTGGGCTCAATATGTCATAGAACTGTTTCCCGAGGAAGACAAGAAATTCTACTATTTTTCAGTAGGAACAGACTTAACCGCAAACAGGCAATCGTTTGGCAGTCGCCAGCTACCTTCAAAAGGTAGACGATACTATGGTTGCCTTTGGGATAATTGGAATAACGAACGAAAAAAGTTGCGTTCTAAAAACATAATTTCTTTTACAAAAAAGGGAGGCACTAGCTCTGATTCATCAGAAATAACTGCAACAGAGATTACAGATGCAGACCGCGAAAGTTGCCTAAACATTGTTGAAGACTTTCAGGGTAACGAAATCACAGACTATCTTCGAGACGCCTGGAAGAAAAGTAGACAAGAGCGTTTCGCTGTCTTGGCAAATCGACACTCTACAGAAGAATATCTTAAAAAATTCCCTGTATTGAAAAATCAAGCAATCGCAACACATCTAATTGATTTAGACTTCGAAGAAAGTTCGTCATTGGTCCGCGATGACACTGTCCTGGCTGGAGAGCTACAAAAACATGAACAAGCTATTATTATGAAGGCTAAAGAGAAATACTCGAAACTCAGGGACAAAACTCAGAAGCACATACTGGAAAAGATACTTAAGTTAGGTAGGTTTTGATATCATCATTTTCATACTATGATATTATTATTCAGATCATTGATATGGATTTTGTTTAACATTTCATTATTGTTTTAGGAAGTGAGACTGAAACTGCACTGTTGCTGCTACCATATCTATTTTCTTCGGGTGGAAAAGTAAATGCGAAAGGCCAAAGAGCGTCGAGAGCGGAAGCAGCTAGGACATTCATCTCGCTTTTTAACTCTCTCGCCGATGGAGAAGAAACTATTCTGCAACAACGAAAACACTCCAAGGGAACTTCTATTCAACCCCTAGTTATTGCTGTTGGCAGCAGTTGGGCTGCTGTGACAAGTGCATACGTTTACGTCGATGCACCTTTATACAGGTACAATAATATTTTAGATGCTGTTCAAATGTGCTTCAAGATCTTTTTTGCATTTGACCTAAAGTATCCGTTGGAGTGCGAACACGTATGGCTTCTCATTCAACGAGGGTTTTTTAAAATTTATTTGCCGAATGATAAGACCATTCTAGGGGTGAATCAAGTGTTGACCGAACTTAATATTTCCACTGTTAACTAAGACTGTTAATAATATAAAATGTTGACTTGCTACTACTGTGTCATTAAATTTACTTCTTTACGTGAGCTCATAACTCATTTGAGGTTACCATGTGAAAAGATTCCACATAACAGTGTAGGAATACGCTGCGGACAATCTGGTTGCTACAGAGTTTTTGACTGTTCAAATTCCTTACGTAAACACATTGATAGATGTCACGCTCTCAACCCTATTGAGTCGGAAATAATATTAAATAGCCTTGACCAACAGCAATCACCATACGAAAATTATCCATTTCTTGAATTACCAATTCCTACATCTTCTCAAGATAGTATTACTACTGTAAATGAAAATATCGATTCACAGCTAGTCCTGTCAAACCAATTAGCATCTTTATTTAGCTCTCTGAACTTCAATCCCGCATTAAATTTGAAAACTGCTCAATATTTTTATAGACAACTAGATGTATTTATTAATGACGGTTTGAATTGTGCTTTGCAACAAGAGTTAAAAACATTAAGTAGCAGGGGTGTGGAATGCAGTCATCTAAAATATTTTGTTGAAAATTTCACTTCCACGATACGCTTAACTACTAGCAAGTTTAGTTCAATTTATAAAAGACAAAAATTTTTTACTGAGTTAGGTACATACATACCTCCTAAGCCGGTAGTAGTGGGTGAAAGGATGGAAGTATCTAAAACGTCAGGTGATCCTGTTTTAGTCCCTTCTACTGCTCAATTCATTCCCTTGAGGTCTGTTCTCCAGAAAATATTATCAATACCTGGACTTATGAAAGAAATGGATCAATATATAAAAGAATGTTCGAACTTTCCTCACGTCATAAACTTCACCCAATCTAACGTTTGGCAAAAAATACACGAGAAAATGTCTGTTAATGAAAATGATAAAATATATCCACTGTTTCTTTTCTTTGATGATTACGAGACTGGAAACCCGCTGGGTAGTCATGCTTCTATACACAAACTTGGTGCTGCTTATATTACCCTCCCTTGTTTTCCTCCTCGTTTTGCTTCTCAGCTTAAGTTCATATTTTTAGCTCTTCTTTTCCATTCATCCGATCGGTGCACACACGGCAATTTGAGTGTTTTTAGAGTTTTGATAGATGAACTAAATTTTTTATCCAGGGAGGGCGTTCGCGTCGTTACAGCTGATGGATTTGACGGTGTTGTTAAATTCCAATTAGGGGCTATACTTGGAGACAACTTGGGCTTGCATTCCATGTTGGGGTTTGTAGAGAGTTTTAGAGCGAACCATGCTTGTAGAATATGCAGATCGCCTAAGGAATTGTCATCAACTCAAACCATGGAAGACAACAGTTTGCTTCGAAATGTCGACAACTACGAATGTGATTTAAGAACTAATAATCATTCACTAACCGGAGTTAAAGAAAGAAGTATCTGGATGTTAGTAGACAATTTTAACATTTTTGATCAAGTTGTCGTTGATTGCATGCATGACATGTTAGAAGGGGTCTGCGGATATTCCATGACTGTAATCATTAATGGATTATTGGATAAAGGTTATTTTACTTTGACATTTTTAAACAAGCGTATAGCAGAATTTAACTACGGTTGTGATTCAAATTCGAAACCCCCTGCTTTGTCATGGCAATCGAACTCAATTAATTGGAAGTTGTCTTCAAGTGAATGTCTGGTTTTAGTGACCTATTTCTCTTTGTTGGTCGGTGATAAGATACCTTTAGGTGACACATTTTACACTCTTTACATACTTTTAAGACAAATACTGGACATAATTTTGACAGACGTTGTATATCCTGAACTTTGTTTTTTACTTAAACATTTAATAAACGATTTCAATTCTTTGTATATGAAGCTTAGCAAAAGAGGTTTGCAACCTAAGTTTCATCACTTGATTCATTACCCTAGAATGATGGCAAAATTCGGGCCTATTGTTCATCTATGGTCTATGCGGTATGAGTCTAAGCATCGTGTTGGAAAAAATATCGCACGGGCGAATGCTGGACGAATAAATATTTGCAAAACTATAAGTATTAAGTTGCAACTTCAGTTGAGTCACTTTTTATTTCAAAACAGTTTGCCTATTCAATTTGAGCATGGTAAATTGAGAGAGCTGCCTAGGGATAAATTTGTAAATTTAAAGTCCAATTTGGATCTACCGAATACTGCCACCCTCCATTCTGTGACTCATGCTACGGCGATGAGTATTACGTATCGACCTCGAGACATTCTTTGCATTGGATTGGATGAAAATAATTTTAATTACCCCAGTTTTGTTAAAGTTATTGCTGTTTACGTTAAGCAAGATACATGTGAGATAATGTTTGAATGTCATAAGTTCCACACAATTTTCTTTGATACACATTTCCATGCTTATGAAGTTGAAGAAAGTACTGATGTAAAATACTTTGCTCTCACTCAGCTGCATTTTCCACTACCGAACAGTCTTTCGCATTCGCTTGACAATAGAATTTTTATTACTATGAAAAATTCAGTTGCTTAAGATGGAACGCTCTAGGCGCAAAATTCAAATTTTTTACAGGTTTTAATTTATTGTGGGTAAACGGTGTAACTGTTTATCTTCATATGGTACTTGCGGTTGTAAAACGGTAAAAAGTTTGAATTTCGCGCCTAAAGTGTGCGCTTCCACCTTAATACTGCCTAGGTAATGTAGGTATTTGCTGATTTCAAAAAATGGTTCTTACCGTTGTATTATTTGTAGCGTGTTACAATAGTAGCGTGTTATTATTTATAGTGTCGCGTCTTTCTCTCGGCGTTGCTGCAGGATCATGCTGTTTGGTGGAATTATTTAAGAGAATATGCTACCTGGCGTGCGGCCCATACAAAAAACTTGAATTCGAACCGCTGCAGTCCCCCTTTTAATTGCCTTTAAATCTATATAAATACATTTTCTAATATACATTACTTAATAGTTTTTCTATGCCTCTGTTTTTTTTCTTATTTTTGTTTACTTAACTCTTACAGACGACGGTAAAGAGCGTTATATAGGAGTCTCTAGTTAATTAACAAAACCAGTAATCAATTAAAACAAAACATAGAGGCATAGTAACACTTCTTCATTACTGTATATTAGAATAAATATTTATATAGGTTTAAATTTGGTGGAGGAGATAGGAGACTACGGCGGGCGGCTCGAATTTAAGTTTTTTGCATAAGTCACGCGACAGGTAGGAGGATATCCTCTTAATTCAATTTTAATTATGTTATAGCAGAGCAGGGATCCTTCAGCGACTACCCTTAACGATGTATAATATATTATAAATTATTTATTTGACTTATGTACAAATGTACACAACTCATACTGAGCCCACTGTTCAAATTGCGCTGGCTTCAATATCGCCCCTGGAGTTATATCTATGATTTCAAAAAATGGTTCTTACCGTTGTATTATTTGTAGCGGATAGTGTCGCGTCTTTCTCTCGGCGTTGCTGCAGGATCATGCTGTTTGGAGGAATTATTTAAGAGAATATGCTACCTGGCGTGCGGCCCATACAAAAAACTTGAATTCGAACCGCTGTAGTCCCCCTTTTAATTGCCTTTAAATCTATATAAATACATTTTCTAATATACATTACTTAATAGTTTTTCTATGCCTCTGTTTTTTTTCTTATTTTTGTTTACTTAACTCTTACAGACGATGGTAAAGAGCGTTATATAGGAGTCTCTAGTTAATTAACAAAACCAGTCATCAATTAAAACAAAACATAGAGGCATAGTAACACTTCTTCATTACTGTATATTAGAATAAATATTTATATAGGTTTAAATTTGGTGGAGGAGATAGGAGACTACGGCGGGCGGCTCGAATTTAAGTTTTTTGCATGGGTCACGCGACAGGTAGGAGGATATCCTCTTAATTCAATTTTAATTATGTTATAGCAGAGCAGGGATCCTTCAGCGACTACCCTTAACGATGTATAATATATTATAAATTATTTATTTGACTTATGTACAAATGTACACAACTCATACTGAGCCCACTGTTCAAATTGCGCTGGCTTCAATATCGCCCCTGGAGTTATATCTATGATTTCAAAAAATGGTTCTTACCGTTGTATTATTTGTAGCGGATAGTGTCGCGTCTTTCTCTCGGCGTTGCTGCAGGATCATGCTGTTTGGAGGAATTATTTAAGAGAATATGCTACCTGGCGTGCGGCCCATACAAAAAACTTGAATTCGAACCGCTGTAGTCCCCCTTTTAATTGCCTTTAAATCTATATAAATACATTTTCTAATATACATTACTTAATAGTTTTTCTATGCCTCTGTTTTTTTTCTTATTTTTGTTTACTTAACTCTTACAGACGATGGTAAAGAGCGTTATATAGGAGTCTCTAGTTAATTAACAAAACCAGTCATCAATTAAAACAAAACATAGAGGCATAGTAACACTTCTTCATTACTGTATATTAGAATAAATATTTATATAGGTTTAAATTTGGTGGAGGAGATAGGAGACTACGGCGGGCGGCTCGAATTTAAGTTTTTTGCATGGGTCACGCGACAGGTAGGAGGATATCCTCTTAATTCAATTTTAATTATGTTATAGCAGAGCAGGGATCCTTCAGCGACTACCCTTAACGATGTATAATATATTATAAATTATTTATTTGACTTATGTACAAATGTACACAACTCATATTGAGCCCACTGTTCAAGTTGCGCTGGCTTCAATATCGCCCCTGGAGTTATATCTATGATTTCAAAAAATGGTTCTTACCGTTGTATTATTTGTAGCGCATAGTGTAGCTCAAGTTCACTTTATTTGAACTAGGAGGTAACGGCATATTACTTGTTAGACGAGTATTATGCTTTTTTGGACATTCCCAGGCTATACCCTTAACGATGTATATATTATAAATTATTTATTTGACTTATGTACAAATGTACACAACTTTAATGTAGCGGTGCGCTCTGTCTTCCAATAGCGAAGGCAATTTCATACATCATTGTACTATCGCAGAATGAAAAGGTTGGTTTTCTTTGCTCAATATAAGTTATTGGTATTTGCTTTATCGACCGAGTATGACACATTCCGTCACAATGAATGTCATTTCACTACATGGTCCACAGATAAAAAGGGAACATGTGCTTGAAACGCATAAATTAATTTATTTCAAAGCTGGTCAGCCTTTTCATTCCGCGAATATATCTTAAAGGCGGGCGCAGACCAGATGCCAAGCATATAGTCTGGCACTTTCTTTCAACTAAAACGCAATCGGTCTAAATAGCAATATGCCAATATCTTGTTAGGTCTAGGCATAACGCGACATTGGCGGACTGCGTTTTAGGTACTCAGCGACTAAAGGCGTAATTCAGTTTCCTCGACTGTACACAAGTGGAATGTAGTGGTGCGTTCTGTCACGAACTCTGTAATGGGGTGTTTCTCTCAAAACGTGCACATCGCGTGGCGTTACGTGAACAACGTACTTCTGGGTAGTAGTAGGGCTGGGTAGTAGTAGGGCTGGGTAGTAGTAGGGCTGGGTAGTAGTAGGGCTGGGCAGTAGTAGGGCTGGGTAGTAGTAGGGCTGGGTAGTAGTAGGGCTGGGTAGTAGTAGGGCTGGGTAGTAGTAGGGCTGGGTAGAGTAGTAGGGCTGGGTAGTAGTAGGGCTGGGTAGTAGTAGGGCTGGGTAGTAGTAGGGCTGTAGGGCTGGGTAGTAGTAGGGCTGGGTAGTAGTAGGGCTGGGTAGTAGTAGGGCTGGGTAGTAGTAGGGCTGGGTAGTAGTAGGGCTGGGTAGTAGTAGGGCTGGGTAGTAGTAGGGCTGGGTAGTAGTAGGGCTGGGTAGTAGTAGGGCTGGGTAGTAGTAGGGCTGGGTAGTAGTAGGGCTGGGTAGTAGTAGGGCTGGGTAGTAGTAGGGCTGGGTAGTAGTAGGGCTGGGTAGTAGTAGGGCTGGGTAGTAGTAGGGCTGGGTAGTAGTAGGGCTGGGTAGTAGTAGGGCTGAGTAGTAGTAGGGCTGGGTAGTAGTAGGGCTGGGTAGTAGTAGGACTGGGTAGTAATTATTATTAAAATATTTAAAAATACTTTGTTAGGTAATTTACAAAAGTCCAAGAACAAAATTTTATAAAAGTCTACAGCAACCTCCTTTCCATTAAAACTTGCCCTCAGCAATAAACATTATACAATATAAATAAATAATTATGTTAATTACTTACTATTATATATTTAGTGAAATAATATATATAGTGAAAATAAATTAATAATTGATTCATATTTTTGTTCTATTTCTAATTCCCATATTAAATTATCTAATTACGTTTCCTTAGTAATAATTACCATTCGTCCTTAGATATAATTACCATTTTCAAAAAAATACTTTGCTTTCTAATAATTAAATGAATAATATTATCATTGTCCCTTCTACAAACATTGATTACTTACTAGGTTTTTTAGTTACTTATTTACATTTGTGACATCTGACTGTGCATAGATTATGTTTAAATAAAACTTATTAAACTATATAAAAAGTATGTAAAGAACAGTTTATGTGTACATTGTCGCAGCTTTATTTGAAATAGCCGAATATGCACATTCTCAAAGAAACACCCAATGAAGGCGATAATACATCGTGATAATGTAGCCAATATTAGTTACAAGTTATAACTTGTAGTAACTGTAAAAATATAGTCATTGTTATAGTTTGTAATTTAAGTTATTGTGAATTACTTTAATAAGTACATAGATTATGTAGCCAAGTACATAATTATAAGGTAAAACATTTAAGTTACTGTTTCAAAATAATTACTGTTATATGATTTTAAATAAATTGTAACATAAATATTTGTTTGCTTTCAGCATCGTTTCTGCTTGGTGAATGGGTTATAGGTGCCTACTTAGTACGTTTAGAGCTATGTGTAAGGTAGGTTGCTAAGATCTATTCAGTTGGTTTAAACTGTCTCGGAAGTAGAGTATGATAAGTACCTATTTAGTTCGTTTAGGCTGGGTTTTATAAAAGCCCCTTAATATTATATACTTAGGTCGGATATTTGATATAACGGGCCTTTATAAAACCCAACATAAGAGTATCTATCTAATTACTAGGTAGCCCTTATCAACTTAATTGGTACTATAAACTAAATAGGTAATAGTATCACCGTAATCGCAAGGTAGCACAAATATTTTTAATGGGTCAGTTCTCATAGAGATGGCAGCGGCCGGCAGTAGTTGTGAGGAGTTAAAACTGCTCACAACTGCTATAATTAATGCTGCTGTAATTTGCAAATTTTAGCACTGAAACTGCTCACAACTACTGCCGGCCGCTGCCATTTCGGTGAGAACTGACCCATTAAAAATCGAGATAGTTTGTGCTACCTAGCGGCTAGGTTGATATTACCTAATTTAGTCAGTTAATAGTACCAATTAAGATAGTTAGGACTACCTAGTGATTGGGTACTTCTTACCAACTAAATAGGTACCAGCAACCTACTCTCTAGGTAGTTTAAACCAACTGAATAGGTACTAGCAACCTACTAAATAGGTATCATTAACCTACTCTATAGGTAATATACACCTACCCGCTAGGTAGCTCTAGCCTACTAAATAGGTACCATTAACCTACTCACTGGGTGTATCCACCCTACTATTAAGGTATTTTTAACCTACTTTATAGGTAATATACACCTACCCGCTAGGTAGTTCTAGCCTACTAAATAGGTACCATTAACCTAGTAACTGGGTGTATCCACCCTACTATTAAGGTATTTTTAACCTACTTTATAGGTAATATACACCTACCCGCTAGGTAGTTCTAGCCTACTAAATAGGTACCATTAACCTAGTAACTGGGTGTATCCACCCTACTATTAAGGTATTTTTAACCTACTTTATAGGTAATATACACCTACCCGCTAGGTAGTTCTAGCCTACTAAATAGGTACCATTAACCCACTAACTGGGTGTATCCACCCTACTATTAAGGTATTTTTAACCTACTTTATAGGTAATATACACCTACCCGCTAGGTAGTTTAAACCAACTGAATAGGTACTAGCAACCTACTAAATAGGTATCATTAACCTACTCTATAGGTAATATACACCTACCCGCTAGGTAGCTCTAGCCTACTAAATAGGTACCATTAACCTACTCACTGGGTGTATCCACCCTACTATTAAGGTATTTTTAACCTACTTTATAGGTAATATACACCTACCCGCTAGGTAGCTCTAGCCTACTAAATAGGTACCATTAACCTACTCACTGGGTGTATCCACCCTACTATTAAGGTATTTTTAACCTACTTAATAGGTAATATACACCTACCCGCTAGGTAGTTCTAGCCTACTAAATAGGTACCATTAACCCACTAACTGGGTGTATCCACCCTACTATTAAGGTATTTTTAACCTACTTTATAGGTAATATACACCTACCCGCTAGGTAGTTCTAGCCTACTAAATAGGTACCATTAACCCACTAACTGGGTGTATCCACCCTACTATTAAGGTATTTTTAACCTACTTTATAGGTAATATACACCTACCCGCTAGGTAGTTCTAGCCTACTAAATAGGTACCATTAACCCACTAACTGGGTGTATCCACCCTACTATTAAGGTATTTTTAACCTACTTTATAGGTAATATACACCTACCCGCTAGGTAGTTCTAGCCTACTAAATAGGTACCATTAACCCACTAACTGGGTGTATCCACCCTACTATTAAGGTATTTTTAACCTACTTTATAGGTAATATACACCTACCCGCTAGGTAGTTCTAGCCTACTAAATAGGTACCATTAACCTACTCACTGGGTATATCGACCCTACTATAAAGGTATGACTAACCTACTTGATAGGTAATATACACCTACTCGCTAGGTAGTTCTAGCCTACTAAATAGGTACCATTAACCCACTCACTGGGTATATCGACCCTACTATAAAGGTATGACTAACCTACTTGATAGGTAATATACACCTACTCGCTAGGTAGTTCTAGCCTACTAAATAGGTACCATTAACCTACTCACTTGGTGAGTACACCCAGTGAGTAGGTTAATGGTACCTATTCACTTGGGGAGTATACCCAGTGAGTAGGTTAATGGTACCTATTTAGTAGGCTAGAACTACCTAGCGAGTAGGTGTATATTACCTATCAAGTAGGTTAGTCATACCTTTATAGTAGGGTCGATATACCCAGTGAGTAGGTTGATTTTACCATGTATAATGAATATGAATATGAATATTCCATTACCTAATAAGTAGGTTAATTACCAAATCATAGTGTTTACCTAATAAGTTGGTTAAGGGTGGACTAGGTAAATTTTACCGACTTTTGCTTTACCAAGTGCACTAGGTAGAATTAGCCTACTTAGTCGAATGTCTGCGTTTCACCTAATAAGTCGGCAAAATTAACCTAAAAATCACCTGTTTTTTTTCCCAGTGTAGGTAGTCTACTTTCAGTTCCAATTCTAAACTGGGTTAATTAACACTTATTTCGTTTTGGAATACGACAGTATATGTATTTTAAATACTACTTCCTTTCCACTAATATTACAAAGGTGAAAGTGTGCAAACTGCAACCATACTTTTTTGCTGCTCTTTCACGCAACAACCGCTAAACCAATTGCGATGAAACTCCGATATGTTAGGTATACTGTAGAAGTAAAAATCCTTATCTTATGGAACCTCATTATAATGGTTTGTGGAGCGTGAGACGTATATTAACACACAGGCAGGCATTGAGTTTTTTATCTCGATATTCCAACGGGACCGGGACTTACGCGGGTGAAACCACGGTACGGTGCGAATTTTCATTCAAATCGATCGGTTTGGCCGAAAGAAATACGTAATTGTAATTGTAAATAAGAAAACAATTACGTAATGAGGGACTAGAAGCACCGCCCCGCGCACTAAAAGCGGAAAGCTGAGATCACGGACGGTTTTATATACGGTAAATTGTAAAATCCCCAAAGCTGTAATCAAATTACAAATGGTTGATCTTTTAAAAAGCGGTATGAAAAAATTCAATACAATCCACCGAGGTTTATTGTAAACGTAACTGAATTTTGTTGTGGCGTGAATTTTTATTTAAAAAACATATAGCACGGATAACAATCGTGAGGTTTTCCACGTTCTAGCAAAATAATCCAGCGAGGCTCACTGCGAAATGAAATAGAGAAAAAACAGCAAAACATACCGAAAATTTACATTTGCACTCCTCTACTCCGGTGGGAACATACTCTTGCAATGTAATTCCACAATACCAGATGCTCTACGTAAATACACTACACTTTTTACTACAACATTTTAAAATACCTGAACTACGGACTCGCTGTTGCATCACTGTAAAATGAAAATAATTTTAATTTAGTTATTTTGGTTTGCCTAAGTTAAAAGACTAATCAGTAAGGGGCCTAATTCAACGCTAATTAAAATACGAGGCAAAATTGACTCTTAACAATTTCAATTTAATTTATACTTATTGTTAAAGGAAAAGAGGAGAAAGTCAATACTTGGACGCAAATTGATAAAGAAATAAAGAAAGCACATTCATAAAAGATGAAAGGCAGCTGACGTATGCAGCGAAAAAAATCATTTCTCCGAATATCAATTCGACATCTTTTATTTTCCACTCGATCGACTTTGATGACAGGCGAGCAATGAACAGGCCAAAGAATTTTCGCTTTGCAGTTATTGCGTATGAAACATCAAACCGCTTTGGAAAAGAACATCGCCGACAGGCCCTTAGTCGGTAGTTCGTTTCGTTTACGAGAGAATTATTACATCAGTTTGGTTCCCGGCGACACCAGAGGGCGCTAGGAACGGTCGCTGTCTACAGACAAAAACTTTTAACATTATGGTGGGATAGAAAGAGCATCTAAACCTTACCCTTTGTAACAGTTTGCCCCCGATTAAAGTGCCTCAAAACATAATTACTTAGAATGAGCGAAAGCTCATAGACGAGGCTTTTCCTCGTGATACTAGCGGCAGAGAGGAACACTGACTAGTGAGACTATAGTAAAGATACGTACAACTTGCGCTTTAACGGTGGTGTTTTTACTGGCCTCCCGCTGGCACAGAGCCCTTTTGCCTCAGTGCGTGTTATCCTATCAGCTCGAACCTAAGCTGTGTGTAACTTTTTAATATCTTCGTCGACAGCCTGTAACGGTTTTATTGCAGACAGAGAGCAAACACCCCCTCTCTCATCTTGCCCCCAGCTCTACCGACCGACGCTGCAAAATATTATTTGACAATGAATTTATTGAACTGCCTTTTTAAAATTCTCAGCATGTTACGCTTCGGATTCATTGTTCTTCATTTCTCAGAAATGCTTTCTCATAAATTCTGTTTCCTGTACTGTCTGTCCGTTGCTTCCGGTTAGTTTTGTTCACACATGTGTTGTGGAATCATGATCATCATTCAATAATTTAATTTAAAAAATTAGTAACGCAAACAGTTTCAGCGTCCTAAAAAACCTATTTGGTTTACGTACTTTAATAAAGCTGAACCCTGCGACTTCAACCACGTAAGTCCCGATCCCCCGGGAATATTAGGATAAAAAGTAGTCATTGTGTTTATCCAAATCTCCAGCTATCTGCGTACCAAATTTCATCGCAATCGGTTTAGTTTTTGCGTGAGGGAGTAACAAACATACTCGTTTACTTTACACATAAAGTTTTACCTTTATAATTAGTAGGATGAGTAAAGATACTTAAGTACGTAGGTACGTATGTATAAGCCCAGCAGCCTACTAATCATATCTTTATCTGGTTACATATAAGTGAGTACGCACATTCGGAGGTCAAACAAAACATTTGGATCTTTTTGTCATTTCTTCATTTATTAAACGTAGTCACCTAAGTATGGATTAAATAGAGGAAGACGTTAAAAATAAAGAAGAACATCAGTGGCGCGAACAGACACGGTATAAAGTGCTCAGCGATGCGATGAAAGAAGTTTCCCCGCATTGTTCCTTCCGACGACGGCCTCTCGGTTAATGTTCTAAATCATAACTACGGAAACTCGAATGTTGTTTACGATCCTTTTTGTAAACATTATGGCTGTGATAAAAATATTCATTACTAGATGCTCTTCGCGGTTTTACGCCCGTTAATCCGGAAGCGGAATCGGTACACAAATAACAGGATTTGCATCCTTTCGGTCCAATGACTAAAAGTAATACATAAGCGTGACCTGTTGCGCCCTTCGACTTGGTGTACGTAAGTACCAATTTTGTGGAAAGTTCTTGTTTGCAAAATCCGTATCGAAACTACAACAGGCATGCATAGCCTCGAAACTCTAAACTGATTTTAAAATTTTCTATCACCAATAGCAAGCTACATTATCAGGGATTAGCATAGGCTCTCTCTCATCCGAGCGATGTTCCCGGTTGCATCCCTCTCGGGAGCCCGCTAAACCCCAAATATTTAAACATAATCTATTATCTACCTATAGCCTAATAGATATGAAACTTTCTCATTTATAATATTAGTTCAGCATTTCCTGTATGCTGCGTTTACTAAGAATTCAACATTACTAACTTTTAGTAGAATACGAGGATGAACAATTCCCTGAAATTCTTATAAATTTTATATTAGAGTTTTCTCTCATGACTACACTGCACTGCACTGGCACAAAGACGTTTATGAATTTATAACAACGGCTTATATTATTATAAGCGTGCTGCATTTGTTTTAAATTATTTCATGTAGGTAATATTAAAAATGTTGTACATTTTAAGACAAACCAAACACGACACAAATTACAACGTATTCGAATTGAAAGCGGCAGCGAATGTAAAAAAAAATTGAGACGTCTTTATTCGTCGGAGTATAGACTAAGTCTAATTTAACACTAAATGTTAGGTCTGAAGAAAACTATGCTAGACTTTGACTAGACTAAACATCCTTCGATCGCTTCTGGCCACGTGGTTCGACCGTGTAGTTCGATCAATCGAACTACGTGAACATTTTGTTCCAGTTGGTTCGATTAATCGAACCAAGAGTTTTTGAAAGTCCTGATAGTTCGATCATCCCAGAAGGTCTTGTTCATCAGAACACTTTTGCTGTGTTGCAGAAAACGTCAGCGTTTTAGGTGGTTGCGTGGATGTAACTACGTAGTACAATTTTTTATATTGTTTTTTTGCTGTTATACTTATGTGTAGAGTGAAGAGTGAAGAGGGTAAATCACATGAAGTTCATTTCCATTAGTAGGTATCATAGACGCGATGTTAGCTGTGAATTATTTTCCCATTCGTCCCAAGTAGGTCTGAGAATACATAGGCTGTAAGCACTTAAGTAAGCAAGTTTACTAAAGGTTAAGGTTTACGAAATGTACTACTACGAGAGTACTAGCTGCGTACCGCGGTTTCCGCGGATAGGTAAGTTCCTATTCCTTGAGATATCGGGATCAAAAGTAGTTACTCTCTTCGTAAATGTAGCTTTATAATGGTAAAAGATTTTTTGAAACCGGTCTAGTAATTTCGGAGCCTATATTCGTTACAAACAAACAAATAAATCTTTCCTTTTTGTAATATTAGTATATACTTATTAGCTGTGCTCTACGGGTTTAACTGCGTTTACCCAGTGGGAAAACTGGAATAAAAAGTAAACTACCTATGCATATGCATCCAGGCTATAAACTACCTTTGCTAAATTTAAACCAAATCTGTTCAGTATTGCTTGTGTTGGCACACAAACAAACAAACAGCTAAACTTATGTATTTATAATATAAGTGGAAAACAGCGTCGATGGCGTGAGGTCGTCCTACCATGTCCTACAAATGAACACATATCGCTATCTCACACAGTAGCTATATAAGTTACTAGCTGTGTCCCGCGGTTTTACCCGCAATCCCGTGGAAATTATCAAAAATCCTTTTTATCGGATGCCTATTAAAAACACACTCTCCAAATTTCAGCTCTCTACTATCAGCGGTTTGGGTTGTGCGTTGTCAGTCAGACACTCAGTCAGTACAAAGCATTTTATAGATATGGATTTGCTGCCCTGCCTATACACGAGCGAATTTGCCCGGCGGACACAGTCTGGGTGGGACCCGACCAACGCACGCTCACGTGGATTGTTCACACAGACACACAAACGTACCATACTATCTTAGTTATATAGGTACGTTTGATATCACTTAATTCACCAGATACACACAGCTGTCAGCCTGCTCATACACACTTGGTTACTTGGATAAACCGGCTTCTCTTGATACCATAATCCATGTATTGTTGCTATTGTTTCGTCTATTATACAAATGGGTCTGTCAAACGTAGTGTTCTTGGGTACCTATCCCGTTTCACAACAAACAGCATTTACTAATCCGCCCTAATTAACACGCATTAACGTACGTTTCACCCTATAAAAGACAAGGTTTAATATCTGCAGAAGAAGATTACGTTTTATTGTTATACTTGGTAATAAACAAATGCTCAAGAAGAATTTCATTATGTTCATTCGCGAAATTAATAGCTGAAATGATGAGTTCTGGTGAGGGAACAGCTCTCGGCGCTCTCGTATTTGTTTCGCCCGCGCCGTTTACGCAGCTGAGCATCTGATGTCGTCTACGTTTTGTGAAACGACCCTATTTAGGGTCCCGGCGGCAGTTTACACTTGCCGTCGACTAATATTTAGTTGGAAGCGACTAGATTTTTCTACTTTAAATTTAATACACATAATATAAAATAATAAATTATATTTTTCTACTGTTTTCGCGATGTTGGATATAGATTATTTAAATCCAGTGTTTTTAAACACTACCTCAGCCTTGTCCAAACTGTTAGGTCGAACAAATAACTGTCTATTCTTTGTACTTTTCTATATTATATTTGTTTTGTATTGTATGATATTTTTTATGTCCTTATGTATGGAATGTATGTTTGTATATATTTGGTATATATATTTAATAGTAAACATATTATTCTATGTATATGTGTATTTATATGTAGTTTATGTATTATTTATATTTGCTCCGTTCATTTTTCTATCACGTTAATAATTAACCCACCCATCCCCTACAACATTTCTTTTCCATCCAAAGGTTGCCTGGAAGAGATCGCTTTTAGCGATAAGGCCGCCCATTGTACCTATATAATTGTTAGTTTTAAGTTTAATTTGTGACAAAAATGTGTCCATTTTGATTTTTCTGTCTTATTTTTAAAATTTTAATTTTAATATTATCTTTCTGTTTCTTTTGTACATTTTTTTTTTTAATATGTTATATTTATATGTATTATTTGGTACAATAAAGCATTAATCAATCAATCAATCAATTAAGAGGAGTATATACGCCAACGACCTTGAAACTGAAAATCCCTGTCGGGCTCATCGAAAATTGTTGATTATTTCATGACGGAATGTCGTAGAACTTTTTTTTGTGCACAGATTGTAGGTGACATTGTTTCCTACATTTTGGTGTAGTTTTAAGACAAGAACCTCCTATTGGTGCAAAGCCTATCCAAATTTTAGACAAAAAATGTCTGATTTGGCTAAAATGTCGATAGGCTTCAATACGTTTCGACATATTTGTATGGAAACTGCACTAAAATATCGGAAACAATGTCGCCTACAATCTGTACACAAAAAAAAGTTCTACGACATTCCGTCATGAAATAATCAACACTTTTCGATGCGCCCGACATGGATTTTCAGTTTTTCAGAACAGGGCCCTTAATATAAAGACATTTTTCGGTTTTATGATGAGAGCATAATATATGTCACTAATTTAAAAAATAAATTGCCAAGTTGCAATCTTTTATCAAGTTATAATCCTAAGAAAGCTCAGATTAACTCAGTGTGACATCATCCATCACACACTGAGTACATGCCGTATGGTGGACAAGTATTTCTAAAGATTCTTTAAAAAAAATCGGAAGTTTCATTTTTTTTATTAGATTGTGGTCTTACACCAACGTAATATCTAAGTACTTTTGCTACATGCGAATAAAAATCTTCTTGGTACATGCTTAGAACAAAGTAAGACCGTTTTAATCATAGACTTTAAATTAGTTCCCTTTCGAACACTGGAAGCTATCTAAGAGTTCGCTGAAAGAAAAAACCTCACAAAAAGCAGCTACAATAGCTTTTAATACAACCGACACTGACAACGTTGTGTAAAAGGTAAGTACCTAGGTTTATCTTAAATGAAAACTAATCAGACGTAGATAAATTAAAAAGTATGCTTCTTTGTGTAATAGGTACCTACTAAACGTTTATTAAATCAACACACAAAATACCTACCTACCTATGATGGATAATGTAAATTATTTACAATTATTCTCTTTCTCTATACAAACATATTTTACTGTTTCCTCCCGATGAAACGCTGATATATTTGCTCTAATGTCAGAGCAAATATATCAACGTTTTGGTTTTTCAATTTTCTAATTAGAATATAAATAAAATTTTGAAAAAAAAAAGAATTAAAAATGATATCCACGTACTGTGTTTCATAGGTTTTATGGCATGGCAGGAAACAGTCGACTACGTCTGTAAAGTTTGTATGAAGGAAAGAGTATCTCTTTCCCTTTACTAACTAAATATTTTTTGGACTTATTTATAATCTCATGTGTAACCTGTGTGTGTAACAAAGGAGTAGGTACCTTCCTAAAAAGATTAGCTGATATTTGATCAAATTTAATTTTAACTATTATCAATTTTCTTCGAGGTACCGATAAAATACCTTCCGAAATACCTACTTGTCGGAAAAAGAAATCACGAGCTGAAACACTCAACTCGAAAACGTTTTTGATACAGGCAGAGAACAGGAAATTAAATCTATTCGATGTGCGCATCATAAAAAAGTTAGTTATCCATTTAGAATTCAAAATATATGTGTGAATAACGGTAGGTATATTAAAATGACGAATTTAATAAGGAAGACGGGTCGGATCTTTCGATCTTGTTCCACTACTGCCGTCTTCCTTTTTCTAGATGAGCATGTTACATCTTAGACCTTATCATCACATTACCATTAAATGAGATACTTACCTAATGATCAAACGCTCATCTATCGTGAGTAAAAAAAACAGAAATGATAAACCTTGTGTTCTTAAGAACGGTAAATAAAAATGATGGAGAAAATCAATCAAACGGGCAATTATCACCTCGTGAGTAAATACCCTCAATGCGTCACTCCCTCGGAAACCTTTCTGGAGGCCCCGATAGGAGCGCGCACTGATTGCTACTTTTATTGCCTCTCGTTCACCCCATATTTCACCTTATCTCTCTCTCTCTCTCTCGGTGAAATTTTTAATTTTCCCCTATTCAGATTAACTGAGTAGGTATTTATTCAACGCTGTAAAAACAAGAACAAATAACATTTAGCTGAGAGGAGAAACAATGATTAATGTGAGTTCGTGAACTACCTCAGTGGAATACGTTCTTGGTAATTTCAAGGAATCGGCCGCAGAACTATCCAACTTTGCTCGTATTATTGAGATTTCTCGTTCTGGCCTCATTCAAGAATGTGATGAAATTGCAAGTACCTACCTTAGGACGCAGCGGGATGTACTACCCAGTTACAGTAACTACGAGCTGTTCTTAAACAAAAGCCTTGTTTCCATACATCTTCCATAAGCTTTTAAGAACGGGTTGCGTCGATTAGTTTTCAATTAACCTACCTACTACCTGTACCTACTAAAGTTCCTTGTAAGTTGGGTAAGTACAAGTAAATTATAGTGTAATGACAATGAGGGACAGTCACTGCTTGTATACTTTTGCTTTGATACGATCATGATAGGTAGATAGATCAGATAAATACCTTACTTAGATTCTTCTTCTGTTTTCGCGATGTTGTATGTAAAATGTAAATAATAAAGTAAAATAATAATAAAGTAAATAAAAGTAATAGAGTTAAAATTAAATAATAAAGTTTAATAATAAAATTTAACAATTAAGTAAATAATAATCATTGCAATTTGGAACCTGCGTAGACAGGAACGTTTTTGATAACATTTTAATAGTTTTCAATAATAAGACGGTAGTCTCACTGTAACTTTTTAATACATTAGAATAACAAATCACATCTTAGTCTATCCTGAAGAAGAGACCTGGAAAGGTCTCGAAACGTTAAGCGTTGTAACAATGCTAAAAGTAATAAAAACCACGCGATTCAAACCGAAAAATGTCTTTAATTTCAATACCTTACTTTATATTGACTGGTAAAAACAAAACCCTTACCTGAGGCTTCGCTGTAGGTGGGGTAAAAAAGTCGCTTTTTCATTTAGATCAGAAAAACTTAGGTAAGTCAATCATTAGGCCGCCGCGCCGGGCGCACTTTGGATTGGATACGTTTTCATCCGAATTTCAATCGTGCGCTAACGTACGGAGATGTACGACTAATCCAATTCTTCCAAGTCCTATTAGTCTTAATATTAGTCGTACGTATACTGATTCGTGTGTAGTCTGGGCGCTTCGATAGTACTTGAATGGATGGGATTGTTCGTACGTCTTCATACGTTAGCGCACGAATGATTTCGGACGAAAACCTATACAAAGTGCGGCCGGCCTTGTGCAATAAGTTGTAGGTACCTAGGTTCCAAAAGTTATTTGAATAGACTATTTATAAATATTACATTGCAGCAGAGAGATGTTGGCACTAAATTATGTATAAGTCTACCGATCCACGTGACCGATCGCATTTGCATGGAGCAATGGGTATACATCGCGGTCAAAATCATTATTCCTCCTTTTTGCCGTAGTCGGCAAAAATCACGCACAGCTTACCTTTAGGTATATATTATCTATATCTATACTTCTATACTAATATTATAAAGAGGAAAGATTTGTATTTTTAACCCCCGACGGAAAAAGAGGGGTGTTATAAGTTTGACGTGTCTGTCTGTCTGTGTGTGTATCTGTCTGTGGCATCGTAGCTCACGAACGGGTGAACCGATTTCAATGTAATTTTTTTTGGTTGATAGGTCACTTTTGCGCGAGTGTTCTTAGCTATGTTTGATCAAAATCGGTTCAGCCGTTCATAATATATGTTGGTTGAAGCTCGGAAATAAAAACCGAATGTTGTCAAATATGCCCGAGTGGGGTATCAAATTAAAGAGCATGACTTTTGTGACAAGAATATGCATGTTTAATCAAAATCGGCTCAGCCGTTCAAAGTATATGTAAGGACAAACACGGAAATAAAAACCGAATGTTTTCAAATATACCCGAGTATCCGGGGTATCAAATGAAAGGACATAACTTTTATGACAACATTAAGCATGTTTTATCAAAATCGCTCTTACAAAAAGGGGTGAAATAAAAAAATTAAATTAAAAATTTAAAAAACCCCCGACTTAAAAAATCTTCCAAGTTAAAACATAACTAAACTATAAAAAGGCAAAAATAATAAACCGAAAACACTTTTCATGTCTCTGAGTAGGTATGTGGTACCTTACGTGTCACAGAAGTTGATGGTAACCTACCCGTGCTTATAGTACCTAACGTTCCCGCGTCCCCCGACGCGGGAACTTAAGGTACCACATACCTACTCAGAGACATGAAATTTGTTTTCGGTTTATTATTTTTGCCTTTTTATAGTTTAGTTATGTTTTAACTTGGAAGATTTTTTATTGTGTGTGTGTTTGTGCGTCTGTATGTTTGTTATGAATAAACTCAAAAACTACTGGACCGATTTCAAACATTCTTTCACTATTAGTGAGCTACATTCACCCTGAGTAACATAGGATTTTGATCCCGATATTCCCACGGGATCGGGACTTATGTAGAAATAAAGATATCTAAATAGTACTAGTAAGTATACATATAGGAACAGAAAACTATTTAAAGATTTACAATCAAAGGAACAGTGTAAGAAATATTACAGAAATATTGTGCAGCTGAGTATTTGAGAGCAAATCTCAGCGGGGCTCAGGTGTGGCGGTTTGCTTGCCTCCATCTGGGACGTCGGGGTACGTGGAACCTTAGATAAAAACAAAAATAGTAGATACGGTATATTCTAACATTGCGTTTTCGAAAAATGAGCTAGAAACACTTACATGCATTTTCATAAAATTATTGTTTTTAAAAACATTTGTCTTTAAGAATGATTCAAGCATTTGTAAATAAGCAAAAAGGTATTCTTATGGATGTCAAAAAGATGATCGCAGTGTGACAGCACGTGTTCACGCGGCAACGGTTCGACATACGACTGAGGCTAGTGCGTCAGCTAGACGCAGTTTTATCGTCTCATTTTTAGAGACTAGGTACCGTATCTTTAGTTTTTTGTTTTAATCTAAGCGTGGAACCTATACTGTATTCGCTTTACAAACTTGCTTCACAGTTTGTTGTTACAGAATCGTTCGTACTTTAGTACGGGGATAAAGTATTATGAACTGCTTATGGGAAATAGATTGTTAAACTACAGAGAATCGAAGAATAACTTAGGGCAAAGAATATTATCAAATGATGGGGTTACCATGTATCGTGAAAAAGCCAGTTGAAAATAATGGCGAAATATTGAGCACCTTTATAAACAAAAAACATGGTAAGGGTATTTACCATGTTTAAATTTGTTTATGAAGGTGTTATTTAATAATTATTAAGCATGATATTTGTAGTGTAAACAACCATATTAGTTTAAAAATGTATAATAACTTAGGGTTTTTTATTTTATTCTGCTTGCAAAGGTTGCAGATTCAATTCCCACTGTTTTAACAAATATATTTGTAATATTCCTTATGTTTTTATTGCTCAAGGCATTTTTACTTGAAATATTTTACAAGGAGAAATACATCATCAAAAATCCTCCCATGACAGGATTCGAACCTGTGCCCCTCGCTTGCCGGGCGATTGCGCTACCACTGCGCCACACGGGAACCCACGTGTCATGGCGAATTTATGATTATGATCTCTCACTTGTTCAACTGTTCTGGTAGATGGCGTTCAAACCGAGCCTTAGTCGGTAAACAAAACAAGATCTGCGTTTCTCTTTGTCTTTCTTTATTTACACTGCAATTTTTATAAAAAAATTGGTGATTTGATGAGTGTAAACACCATCATGGCGCACTCCAATAAGTATGAAATCACGTTTTGTTGTATGGGTGCCCCACTTTAATATTTATTTTATTCTATTTTTATATTTGTGAATAAAACAACTGTCTAGTTTTCACAGTTCCTAGGATTGGTCCAGGCTGGTGACAGACTAACAGATGGATAGTAGATTTTTTGATAAAAGATTCCCGTTTATACCCTTTGGGTACGGAACCCTGAAAAGATACCAACTCGAATAACATTGTTCACAATAATCATTATCATCGAAACCACAAATCTGTGGAGAGCGAATGTTTAAACTTAATGAGGTCGAAAATATTCACGATTTATTAATTAAACAATAGCCACAAAATTAATACTAAAACTTTAATCCATTTAGGGATGTGTATGTACCATTTAGGATAAATAATTTACGTAGGGATGTTTTTTAGAGCTGCCACACACTGCAGGATAAAACCGATTCGGATATTTCCATTTTGAGGTTTTCAAAATGGAGCTTTTTAAATGGAAATTTAGCCTCGGCATAGGTTAAGGCTACCCCATCCCTTCCCCTGTGTGACTGAGTGATTTGGGACCCCGGGCGACTAAAACTATGCATAGGTATATGTTATAGCGTCCCTAACTATGATCACTTTCAAGCCTTATTAGTAAACATGGAGTAAGGTCGGAATGATTTTACCACTTTTTGTTTCTGTCTGTCATCTTTGAAAATTCTTGTCACGGAAAAAGTAAAAGTATGTTCTCAATACTCCAACCTTACTCCACGTTTATTAATAAGGCTATTTGGTTGTAAATGACGGAGTCCGCTGTACCATCAGGCGACTGATGGAGCAACCGTCAGGGACTAAGTGATCTGCGAGAGACTAGAGAGCCTGGAGTTCTCCCCGCGTGCTGGCGAGTAAACTGCTTGGTCCAAAGAAAGGTTGGTGTCAGACAGGTGGCCGACCGTAAGAACATTGCCAAATATATTTGCAGTAGGTATAGTCAGTGAAGACATATCTACTGTGCTGACCCCAAATAGTTTGAGGATTAAGCTGAACCCGGGCTCCCGGGAGGGATGCAACCGAGAACTTCGTTGGGAACCCTACCTGATCGAGTACCAAGTTGATACTAATATGGTTGAAAGAACACTAAAAGTTGTGTTTAAAAAACTTGGTCAGCCTCAAGTCAGCCTGGGCCCGTCTTCAGTCAGACCGAACTGGGCTGACTAGGTTGCGCGTTGACCCCTCGAATGCACCTCTAAAACTGGCTGACTGAAGACGGGCCCCGGGTTAAATCGCGGCTGACCGAGTTCTTTAGGCATAACTTTTAGTGTTATTTCCACCATATTGGTCTCCACTTGGTACGGTGCGGTAGGGTTGCCAACGATCGGTTCCCAGTCTAATACAGCCTAGTTACTATATCACCTACAAAAGGCACTATATGATTAAGAAAATTTCTTCCAGGAACTTAGCCGGGGCGGGTCGCTATATAGTAGGTACCTATAATAGTATAATATCATTAATTTGACAGGCATTAATTCAATATTGATGACGATAACGTTGGACACATGATTGAGTGTTTCACTTAGCTACAAGACAGACTATTAATATTGGTCTAATATTGAAGGTGTCAGGGACATCATTTGTATTAGCTTTCGTTAGATAGTATACGTATTAGACAGATATTGCTGGCTACCTTTATCTACATCTACACTAATATTATAAAGAGGAAAGATTTGTATTTTTGTGTCTGTTTGTAATGAATAAACTCCACCATTAGAAAGCTACATTAATTCACCCTGAGTTACATACTTTTGAACCCGATATTTCTACGGGATCGGGACTTTCGCGGGTGAAACCGCGGGACACAGCTTGTTTATTATTTTATTATATACGATAAATGAGCGTTTGAACACTATCTCACTGGATAGTAAGTAATGATATTATTATAGTCTGAGATATAACGTGCTCATCTAAAAGAAGGAATTCGGCAGTGGAACAAGAACTGAACTGTCTTACTTAGTGGCTACACTGGTCTACCTATCGGAACACGGAACAAATTACACGATGACACTGATACTTTGTCAGATATAAAGAAATTCGTACAAGTGTGGTGTAGGTGTGATCTGTTTTAGGTAAAGTGTAAGTGTCGTCGTGTTTTTGAACTTAAGATAAAGCAAGCTTAGGGAGGTACTTAGACGAGTAAAAAATCCAAGTCGGTTCTAAAAAAATTCTTTGAGGTAATATAAGAAATATCAAGACATATTATTATGTCTTGATTACCTATGTATCAAACAACATCAATCACTTGCGAACTGACGACGACGTTCGCTTTAAAATACGAGTAGGTACCTACCTACGTTACCTGTCTACTCATTATATGGAAGCTACGAGTTACTTACCTAGAACTTATTGAATATGGAAAAGGATACTTGTAAGTTGTAACAATCTTCCCGCAGATTTTAAACATTATAAACAATACGGAAAGAAGAATAGAGAAAAAAATTATATGTGTATACTAAAACCGTAAATAACTTTAATAACAAAACTGAATATAATACCTACTCATAAACACAATAAACTAAACGACAAATAGGTACAACTTGCAGAATTTCAAGCGCTCCAAGCGGACGAGTCCGCATGGCGCTACGATTTAGTCCGGTGGGTGGTAACAAGCCGTTTCTCCCACCACGAAACGCTTTTTGGCCGTCTTTTATGACCGGTAGCCGTAATACTTTGATTCCAGACTACAGGGAATGACGAACTATAGGTCCTTTCCTGGATTGCTTATAATGATAAGGATAACCCGTTGTCCTATGTGAGCGACGCGACGCGACATATACCAAAGGACGTTACGCGACGCGACGCGTCACAATGCGATAATACTTCTGCTTGCCGCGCTTGTCGGTCACCTAGGACAATTATAAACGAGAAATTCCTGAAAAAACGTTTCCAACATTTCTATAATAAATGCCATTAAACATAAATATTTCTGTTATGCGTCTCTCCAGCGGGTATTCTTGTTGCCCTGACATATTATAAGCTTTTCCCGTGGCGTTCCCTTTTTTTGCGATCGTTCCCTACTCAGAGCGTGACAGCAGGGATCAGAAACAATTCTACGGATCAGCTCCCTCATTACGCGCTGTGATAACCTGATAACGTTTCTAAGCTTAGTGATGCTTTAAATAAGCTAAGTGTAGACGATTGATCGAAGTTGAGCAATAAGGTTTTCGGTTCATACCTACATTGTAGTTTAGTTTTTGTTGTGAACACTTTACGCTTATTATCCTTTGTGCTACGTAAATATTTTTTCATCCCAGCTGCTTTGTAACTAATGTTTATAAAACTAGAAGTATCCCTCAAACACGATCTTTGTCGTAAGATAACAAACTAAGGAATATCTACAAAAGTATTTCAATATCTTTTTGGCCTTTGAAACAAAATCCGGCATTTTTTGTTTGCTCGCCGGAGCTTGCCTAACTTTCGTACTTTTTCCCCTTTAGCGAAATCCAAGTCATCGCAATTTTCTTAGAAAAGGTAATTAGGGCAGAAAATACTGGGTTTTTCTCACTTTTTTGTTGACACTCGTTTTAACTTTATATGTATAATCAAAGTGTTTTCGCAGTTGAATAGGTATGAAACATAAGTAAAAATAAATAGCTCGCTAAATTGTATAGGAGGAGCTTATTGGCCTGGCTGGGCCCGTAGATCTTAAATAATCGTGAGGGTTAAGCAACGCCTTCGCACGGTTATTGCTTGGATGAGACCGATAATTTGTGTGGCAATTAATAATTTTCTCGAGCTCCTCCGTGCTCTGGAAGGCACGTTAAGCATATGGTCTCGGTTGTTATCTCCGATAGCAATCGTTAGGACAAGTTAGAGGCCTAAGGGCGGCCTGAAAACTCTAACATTAGGTGAGCAACACACACGAAAAGAAAAACAAGATATATTTTAAAGGGGGGCGGATCGTCTTACATAAATTTTTAACTCCTAACATCGGAGGTCCGAAAATGTTTCACATACCATTTTAAATCATAATAATCATTCTTCATAATTTTATTAAAACATAAAATTTAAAATACATAATATTTTAAAATTTATTTTAGTTTTTAGTTAGTTTTATTTTAATCAGTTTTAGTTTTTAGTTAGTTTTATTTTAATCAGTTTTAGTTTTAATTTAGTTTTTAATTTTAATTATGTTTTATAGGTGTTTGGTTTCATAATAAAATAAATACATAATCATTGAAATTCATAATATCACTATTGTGAATTTCGTTTTTACTAAAATTTGTTTTAATAAATTTCTTAATCATAAGTTTTTATCCATAATTATTGAAAATTATAATGTCTAAATTCCTACATTTGTTCCGCCTACTATAGTTATCCGAACGCACGTTGTACTCGAACTTGGAAAAAAATACACGGAGCACACCGACTCGGATAGGTTAGGTTTATGTTAGAACATGATTACACGCAGCGCTTTAGCGAGCGTAGCGAGCGTGCCGCGGCAGCGGTCGCCAAAGCGCCTAATACTATACATAAAAAAGCGTGATGTATCTTAATCATAAGTGTTTTTATGAAGATCGACAGAACACAAGTCAAAAACAATCGAAAATTTCCGTTGGAGTTTGATAATGGGGTAGTTCATAAAAGAAGTTTTGTTACAGTTGCCTTTATTAATATAAATAATCTTAGTAGGTAACACATTATGAATTATACCAATATGATCATGAATGTTATGAAGAAAAAAAAATCTGAAAAATAAAATAATGATTTTAAAATGTTCTTGGTAGTAACAGTATGAATAAAAAAATTATGATCACTAACTGTTATGAGCTCCGATGGTAGTAATAAAAATGTCTGAATAAAAAAAGTATGAAAAGTAAAATTATGAAGAGTGATTATTATGAACACAAATCGATAGTAAGACAAAGAATATGACTTAGAATTTTATGTGAGCCAATATGGACCCATTTTAAAGAAACAATACTTCTGCAAAAACACAACGCACGATAGACGCATCTTACTCAATCCGGGAGCAACACTTGACCCCTTGGCAAATTGCAGGCTTAAGCAATTAAAATAGAATATTAAAAAGAAGAAGGTCGCCAAATAAGATTATGCATAGTTTCATGCACAAGTTAAATACCTATTCACCTTCGTAATTTTGCTAAATTATTATAAGATACATCGGCTTTTCTTGCTATACATATTTCTGGGCCATATTAAGCTCAAAGTTGCACAGTAACAGATCGCCACGCCCGCCGTGTCGGTGTAATATTATTGAAAACAAACAACACCGACTGAAACATAATCCTCGTAGTGCGGAGTAGAGTCATGTGCGTTGTGCACACGCACGAACGCAAACATGCCCACTTATGGAACCAACTGAGTTTATTCACATTTTATGCTCTTATAAATCGGAACGTTGCAAGGCATAATTCTTTTTAAGCAGTTATTATATCGAAACAATTTAACTTTACTAGTAACGATAACCCTCTCTTTTTCAACGTTTGACCTTTTTGATATGAAAATTATAAAATAAATATTGTACGGATAAATATACTTCATTAAATAAATATCCTACCTACTTTCCCAAGAACCTACCTACCTACTTAAATAAATATACATAGATCGGTAGTTAGCTACACATTTTAAAGCTAATTTCTAAACATTGATATTGGGAGGTATTAGTAGGTAGGTACAAAGATTTTGATTTCCCAAGAGAGAAATAGAATCCGTGACTACCAAGATGCTACCAAATGACTACGTTAAAAAATACAAAACAAGTATAGGTGATTTTATCATGTTTTAAAAAACTTTATTTATTTTCTTCTTTGCGTGTCTGTTCAGCCCACTATTTTATGTCATTATTACCCTCATTTTAAAGTCGTTCACTGTTATGTACAGGTAATTGAAAAGATATACCTACTACTAGCTGCTTCCTGCGGTTTCACCTGCGTAAGTCCCGATCCCGTGGAATAATCGGGATCAAAAGGTCAGGGTGAATGTAGCTTTCTAATGGTGAAAGAATTTTTGAAATCGGTCTAGTAGTTTTTGAGTTGATTCATAACAAACATACAGACATACACATACACACAAAAATACAAATCTTTTCTCATTACAATTATGTATTAGTGTAGATGTAGATAACAGATCACTGGTGAAACTCTACCAGCCTATATTACTTACCATCTTTAGTTAATACTATCTTTTTTGTATCTTAGAAAAACATTTACCCAAACGTTTCAATGGAAATAGACCGACAACCGACAAGCTATTTGCTGCTCCGGAACAAACTCAATCCAGTGGAAGTGAAATTAGGCATCGACGGTAACGACAAACTGAAGAGGCAGACATCTCGTAAATAAATAGTCACTAGAAACAGTTAGGGGAGCTCTGCTCTTACAAGAACTACGACAAGACGAGACGGGTGGAAAACTTAGATGAAAACAAAAAAGTAGATACGGTATATTCTAAC
The DNA here is from genome assembly GCA_958496205.1 of Idaea biselata. Classification (NCBI taxonomy): domain Eukaryota; kingdom Metazoa; phylum Arthropoda; class Insecta; order Lepidoptera; family Geometridae; genus Idaea; species Idaea biselata. The sequence continues at coordinate 22,455,103 of OY292402.1, forward strand.
ATTGCGTTTTCGAAAAATGAGCTAGAAACACCTACATGCATTTTCATAAAATTATTTTATTTAAAAACATTTGTCTTTAAGAATGATTCAGGCATTTGTAAATAACCATAAAGGCATTTTTATGGATTTCAAAAAGACAATCGCAGTGTGACAGCACGTGCTCACGCGGCAACGGTTCGACATTCGACTGAGGCTCGTGCGTCAGCTGGACGCAGTTTTCGTTAGTTAGTATTTTCTCATTTTCCGAGACTAGGTACCGTATCTTTAGTTTTTTGTTTTAATCAAAGGCGGAAAAGGTTAAAATGGTGTTATTTCATCTCACATCGTTCGCGTTGGATAAATTAAAAGATTTACTGAGGCAGGAATTTAATTATGATTTAAATAAAATTGTATTGCGCATAAAACTTGAATCGCAAATACATTCACAGAATTGGCTTTACAGTGGTAAAGCACATTCACAGAATTGTTTGTATGCATTGTATTAATATGTAAACAGATAAATCAAATCTTTTTTCAAAGAATAAGCAGGTAGAAAACAAACTCCTTTTTCTTTTCGTATAGTGGCGTGTCTCACCTAGTGTTAGAGTTTCCAATTAAGTCGCCCTAAGGCTTAGAAAACAAACTGAAAAGTACTTAATCACCTTTGATCTCAACCTAGTTCATAATATTTCAAGCTGCTTCTACATTTTCGACAAATAGGTGCCAGTCTGGTAAATTCAAATTCTCTAGACAAAGCAGTTTACCGGAATATTGGAGTTTAATCAAATGGTTGTGCAAGGTGCATGTGTGCAGTCACGGTCGGTCAGAACACAGAACAGCAGGACTTGTGCCGAAGCAATTCAGCAAAAAGCTTGACTGAATAAGTGAACGCAGTGGCGCGCAACGTTTTACCTCACAGTAAAATATGGCTCTACAAATGTCTACAAAGAATCGTTTGTTTTTCACAGTTTTCCACTGCCTAAGCAGATGCAATGTTTTTTATTATATGTGTGTTTAGTTTTGGGTAAAAATAGACCACATTTTGTTTTTTTTTGGTATTACGAATAATTAATTAGATAAAAAGTTAATTTCATGCAAACATGTAGGTAATCCTAATATAATCATATAGATAGGTAGGTGTAAACGTTAAGAAACAAAGGTTTGTAGTCTGGGAGCCGGGGTTCCCTGGTTTCCAACCCGTAAGCCCGCGTCAACCACAACCACTATAAAAAATTACGAAAGGGGCCCGCGATCCTTTTGGGCAACGTGGAATACAACCACTATAAAAATCACCTAGAACCTTTTTTGGTGAACACTAAAACCTTGAGGGTCGGTATTGCACTGACCCCAGTAGGGAGATCGACACACACTGGGCCGCTCTGCCCCGAGAGTGACCTGACGGTGCATAATATATGTATAAGGTGCATTACCACGTACAAAAAAATTAACTAAACCAATTCTAAAAAGGTAAAAATATACACAAACAAAGAAATATGTATGAATTGAGCACCTCCTCCTTCAGTTTTTGATAAATCGGTTAAAAATAGAACAACAATGGCTAGAGCGAAGAATAATCCGTCTATAAGCAGGCACCTACTTCATGGTTACCTAAAAGATACACTTATATAACAAAACGGTTCTTATTTCTCCTGAAAGGGTCTTTATTCTCGTCGAGGGAATCGATTGCCAGGTGTCCTCAACAACGATTAATCTGTCGACAAACATAACCGACAACGGACTGACAAATCTCGCAGAAGGCTCTATGCGTTCAATCCGACTAGATAATTGTGTTTACTTACCTCCTAGGTACTTCATATTAATTGGAAATTCTCGGCTCATTTCTGTTACGTTATAGTATAGGTGATAGTTTATCTTACGCGCTGTTGACTTGCTAACCGCATTTTTGTCTGCCTTCGGGCCAACTGAAAATATAGTTTAAAACCTGACGATAAATAAGCATTGGTTTTTTTGTTCAGTCTTCTTTTTGTAATAATCATGTTTGTCTTTCATCTGCTTCAACTGGAGCATGGAGCATACAATTTAGGAACCCACTCGTGTTTTATTGGAATAGCGATTTGTTCTACAAGTACTCGCATAGGGTTGATGTATGGTCAAAATGAACAGGGAAGTGTTAAAGTATCGTAAAGCTCAAAATACACGATGACACTTACACTGACACTTTACCTAAAACAGACCACACCTACAGCACACATGCACGAATTTCTTTATATTTGTGTAGGACAGTGTAGGTGTGTGGTGTAGTTTAGGTAGTGTCGTCGTGTATTTTGAGCCTACTGTAGTCATTAATAGGTACCTAAATTGGGCTTTTAACCTAGTATTTAGCGTAGGATTTATGGCAACCGTACCACAGTGTACAGAACAATTATTGGTAATTTCTTATTACAATACAGTAGATTTCGGTAGTAACGTAATAACCGAACTAACCTCAGTAAATCATTAATATTGATTAGTTGCAGACATTAGTGTAAGATGGCGTTTCAAGTTATGGGTTAATTGTAAGGCTGTACAGTAGTGAGCAGCAGCTGTTTGCGGCTGCCTCGACTCGCTCTTATTAACTTTGACCCCAGTTATAAATTAACCACATCAGTGAGCGACCGGCGACACCGACGCCCTTAATTTAACGACTCGCCTCGTACGCCCGTTCTAATCCTGCATAACTTGGAAGCCGAAACATTTCCGAGATTTATGAACTGGCCTTAGTACGTCTAGCTAGATAATGAATGAGTGAAAGCCGCGAAACGGCGGCGTGACATATTTCACGGTTATTAGCAAAGTTGAAGCGCACTTGGGTGTCGCATCTTTTGTGATGTCACGCCTCGACGCCCTCGATCACATTGCGGTTGCAGCCGGAGAGTTATAGCCACACAATTCCGATGTGATATACGTCCTAAATTTTCAGTCGGTCGGGAATCGATGCGGACCGATTGACAAGCACATAGCGATGTTGCCTCGATTATTTACGATTTTCTTTATCTACATTTATTGTACCTACTCTGTTCTCAATTTATTTTGTTGCTTGAAGGCCTTTTTGAATAGGCAATGCGGCGTATAAATTTCTCTCGCCCCTCGAGGACCGTAGGCTCGGGTGTCTCCGTTAAAAGGTGCTACGAATTAATTTTACCTGACATCAAGGACGGAGACGACGGAATACGTTAGCTCATAATGAGATAGCTCAGTAAACATGTTTGGCGCCGAATACTCTCAGTGCCTCTTTAAATATGCATATTGTCACTTGTCTATCTTTATCAACCTTAGGAACACGTGTATAAGCGTTTGTTGTGATGTGGGGCTCTACGCTCTACTAATAAAACCAAAACTACATACCAAACATTTTTGTTTGAGGCTCTCTCCGTATACGGAAAATTGTTAGGAACACTCAAAAGAAGGAGGAATATTGGAGTCATTCTATTTTTATAGAAAAAAAATGTCGCTTAATACTCAAATAAAATTGTTCCTATCTTTATACAAACAGGCAAACTCATTTAGTTAATACGCAAGCAATTTGAATAGTAGGTACCTACAATCCCCGAGAACAATTTACAAACGAATTGCAGTCAAATTGCTCTCTCTATCAACAGTTTGTAGGTAGGTAGGTATGTATGTGTGGCTTCGGTAACAAGTTAACTGCATACGCGAACTAACTTTTCTCGTTTAAACCAAAAGGTATCGGGATGCTCCGATTGGCTTTGCAAAGCTGTGCCCGTAATCGCTTTGCAATTTGACTCACGTATTCCTAGGATACCTATTGTTTTTCTAAACAGAGAAAGAACGTGTTGTATTAAGTTAGGTCAATTGACACCAGATTAGTCGCACAATCCGGACTAATCTTTATTTTGTTGGATTTGCACGTATTTTTGCCTTTGAATGGTTTTCGTTCACTATAAGTTGTTTTCTGTTTATTTTACGGCAGTATTACATCGATCCCGAATTTTTCATTTTTCTATAATTATCTTCGTAAGTCCTTGACACAACATACCCACTAAGATTTTTAGTAAATGTTTTTTTTGTGTCAGTAGATATACCTACCTATACCAACTTATAGGTTTTTCTACTTAAATAAAGGGTTGGACTTGGAGATAGGAGATAGTTTGAAATTGATCATTTATCAGATTTCGATTAGGTAAGAAAATTGATTGATAGATTGTACTAAAAGAAAACTTTCAAGTTAAAAGAGTTTCGTAACTGAACCAGGATTTTTAAGATAAATCAGTATAATAATAGCAACCTAACAACTTTATAGTAGAGCCCACAGTTGTTTTTCACCGCATCTACTACGCCATAACCAATTGCTAGCACGGAAACGTCAAATTTAAAACAACAACAACAAAACACTTACGTTTTAAAGCAATTTAATTAAGTGATAATAAATAAGGAGTTTGTTTACTATTCCTTACAACTGTCGGGGTAGAAAAGCAGCTGTAAATCAGTATAACGGTCGCGATTGTCCTATAGAACCTCTCTGGCAATGTGTCGGCCGCAGCCGCCCGCCGCGCGCGCCGCCCGCCCGGTTGGCGCACAGCCAACCTCTACAACAAACTGATTTGAAATCTTATAACAGGCCAACAGCTCTTAACTATTCACTAAATTATTATTATTATTGATTGAAACTAAGGCTCGTTCCTCAATTAAGAACGCGGCGACTGTTACCATTTCCATACAAACTTAATACCAAAATAAATTATGAAAAATTTAGTTTTCTACCTTAATATCGATATTATTCGGATTAAGATTTTACTTTTTTAGGGTCCCCACAAGGTTTTCCAAAATATTCATTCGAAATGAAATAAAACGGAGAAACATTTTTTTTTTTCATTTTTGCGGCGTAAATTACTTTTTATTGGGAATAATATAAAAAAATGAGATGTAAACTAGTAATTTACGCTGGAAAAATGAAAAAATGTTCTCCGTTTAATTTCATATCGAATGAATATTTTGGAAAACCTTGTGGTGGCGACCCTAAAAAAGTAAAATCTTAATCCAAAAATATCGATATTAAGGTAGAAAACTAAATTTTTCATAATTTATTTTGGCATTAAGTTTCTATGGAAATGGTAACAGTCGCCACGTTCTTAAGACAAGTTTTCTTAGTAAGAGGAAGAGGCTTTAGGTAAACTGCGCTTATATAGGCATATAACTTAACAGTTTACCTAATTGTTGATGTGCCTCGCTCTCGTTTTTACCTTCTTCTAGGTATATTCTAGAAGAGCGTGTTACATCTTACACCTCCTTGAAGTTAGGTAATCACCATCAGATGAAATAAGGATCTTTCGAATTCAAAATGTCCCTACCACCACCAAGCTTTACCTATAAGAAGCCTTCGCAGTGGAAGCTATGTTGGCTCTTATTACAGGATTTCAGAAGTTCCTACTTCTGAGGTTATTGTTAATATTCTATTTGCCATCCCACTTCTATTCTTATATCGCACCACTTTAGGTAAAACAGGTAGTAGATACCTACACCATAAGTTACACTATATAGCTACGTAATAAAACTAGATTTTATTTCTAAAGTTCTAATGCTCATAGCAATTTCATTAAAATTACTTAAGCACCTAAAAGTTCAGTCTATAAACAACACTAAAACGTTTTACCAAATTAATATAAGTGGATTAATGGATTCAAAAGTTTTGATAAGAATATGAGATTAGATATTTAAACTTTACATAAGTACTTACCTATTATATAGTCTAACTAACGATATATGAGTAGAAACGTTACTGTACGCATATGTAGATAGATAGAACCTACCCGTAGGAGCTCTCAACATTTATTACCTCGTAGTACCTACGGCTACAGCTCTTATAGCAGAACCTAAACTGTACCCTCTTTATTCGTATATCTAACATGAACAACAATTACCAGATTTATAAGACTCGCTTATGAACAAAGCAGAACTTAGATTATGGCTTAGAACGCACTGCGATTAAACGCCTGCGTTTTTCCGTATATAGGTCTAAAAATACAAAACGAAGTTTTCTATACAAGACCACGCATTAGCGTCTTTTTTAAGTAACTGATTTTGCGTGTTGCTACGCAGTTCGAAGTTTTGAGCTATTCGTAAACGGCTTGCGTGTAATCGCAGTGCGTTCTAAGCCTATCGGAAGTTTTTAAAAGTAGATAGTGACATTTAACCCAAATCAAATTCCTAGTAAATTTTAATCTAGGTAGCGTCAATCTAGAATTTCGAAGCAAATGCCTACTTCACCTGTAATTTTCCATCATCATCTAATTGTGCACGTCAATCAGCTTGATACTATTTGTACTCGCCCTTGATTCAACCGTTTCCAGGCTCCGTCTCCGCTTGGTTGCCATAAATATATTGTCGGATGGCTGTCATTCACAGACATTACGACTCTGAATTATTACCGAGTTCTGCCGTTTAGACAGTTCTGTTGTTGTTATTGTTTAACAGCCCTTCATGTTACAACAAACAATCTGACAGTAAACATTGAACCTACAGGTAGGTACCTAAAGGTGTAGTTATTAAGGCCATATTCCTTTCAGTTTTCTTTGGCGTTTTCTTTCATAAGTAGGTATTTTTATTTTCCTTAATCTCATCAAATTGCTGAAAGATACAAATACCTGTGTAATACCAGAGCACAAATATCTGAGAGCGCGCGGAAGTAATTAGGTATCTGCTAAAAATACCTATAGGTACTCGAGTGGTGACTATACGAACAAGATGAACTGACGATTATGGTAAGGTAGATCTAGCTAGTAACAGTAACAAATGGAAAACCACAAAATTGATGGTATTAATTTAGGTATCGTTCGGTCTACTTCCTACCCAATTTCCAAGTCTTTGTCGAGGCCCCACCTAAATAAGATAGACTGCGTCACTCATACTATTGAGATTTATGTACTCCGCAAGTTTTGTTCATATTTCTCCGTTCGTAGTACTGAATGTACCGCAATAATACTTTCATGAAATCCCCGGTGTCAATTCCACCCCACAGGAATATAACGAAACAAAAATATTGTTCAAAGAAACCACGTAGAAACCTACCAGGCGAAGCATCCGACTCGTTTCGTAAATATCTTTCGCATTCATCATACTCAAATTTTTGATTAAAGTCTACGTCCACTGCATGACGTTATTTTTTTAAGCGTTTTATGTACAGTAGGCAAAAAAGGAGATTTCCGACGATTAAAAATGTACCTATTAAAGGTTGATGAAAAACGAGTGACTGTCAAAACCAGAATTGGAGCTAAAAGGCGTTTCGTAAAACCGTTGCTGTTAAGTGTAAAAAGGTCTCAAATTATATTATAGATACAATCAAATAAAACAAAAACTTTATTTACTACTATGACAAGAAATTATTTAACATCGCAAAACAGAAGAAACTAGGTAAGTAATCTGCTTATAATATTTATAATCAAACATCGGTTCTATAGCAAGCCAAGAAAGCTAGAATCGCAGTCACCGATCGCGATGTAACTATGCAAAAACGATAGATGTCCAAATAAATTATATTGTAGTCGACTTTTAAAACACTGAAATAATGTGGAATTTTATTAAAGTAGGTACCTACTTAATATTTAATTATTTCAAGTTAAACCCAATAAACATTTTACCGAATCATCTGACAAAATGTGATTAAACTTTTGAAACGTAGGAATTTCATATTAAAACTTTCCAAAGTTCAAAGATTCGGTGTTGTAACACGAAATACCTTTGTCGTATTTTATTACCTTTTATTCGAAGGTGTCAACCTTTCAAACTACCTTACTTCAATCCAATACACAATTTTAATTAACTAAAGAGAAAGTCAAATACAATAAATAGTAGCCTATATTCTTATATCTCCAGTTATCTACGTTGATCGAAATCGGCTTAGTAGCTACTTCACGAAAGAGTAACACACTAAAAGACTCAAACTTTTACGATTTATTATATGAATAGGATTATTTTCGTTGTTTTAATAGTTAAGTCGCCGAATAAACTTGCTGAGAGTTTTCGGGCGCGGTTTGTTACCTATCCAATCTATAAAGCTCAAAATACACGACGGCACTTACTTAACCTTACACTTTACCTAAAACACACCTAGCCATTAGCCGTGTAGCCCCGGCATAGAATAGGGCTACCCCATCTCTTCCCGTGGGTGTCGTAAAAGACGACTAAGAGAACTGAGGGAGACTAGCAAACCTTAAGTTCTCTCCGCGCGGTGGCGGATAAACTGCTTGGTCCCTAGGAGGATTGGTGTCAGGCAGGCGGCCGGCCGTAAAAATATTGCTAAATCTATTTGCAGAAGGTATGGTCAATGAGGACTTACCTACTGCGCCGACCCCAAATTAGTTTGGGGTTTAGCGGTCCCCGGGCTCCCGAGAGGGATGCAACTGCGATGTAGCGTCTGATGAAGCCTGTGGTCGCGCGAGACGCAATCAGTCGCACAGGCCTCGAAAGGCGTGGCGCGGCCTGGCCTGGCCTGTGGTGGGACCCCAGCTTTAGAAGTGTAAAGTGTCATCGTGTAGTTTAATTAGTGTAAGTTGTTTTCACCAAGCGGACTCGTCCGTGTTCCCTTCTTCTACCTTCTGATGTGGGTGCTACATTTTGACCACTTCGTCACAATCGTAAGATATAAGTGGCTAAATTGTACTAAAATATATTCTTCAGTATATTGAGGTTGAGATTTCCTAGAGGCTTTTAGGTAATTTTTGGAACTGTCAAACAAAGAAAACAAACGAATATCCATACCTACCACGGCTAAGACTGAAATAACAGCCTCTGCCCTAATGTTTGGTATTAGATTATAATATATTTCTTTATGTATTTACACAACTCCTCTTCTACAAAGTTACCTGATCAACAATTGAATTCTTCTTGTAAGAGTGGAATATTCGTTTGAATATTTTTGTTACCTCTTAGGGGTATAAGCACTAGGTACCCTATGTGATGGTCTCGCAGTAAGTTTGTAAAATAGAGTAAGCTCTAAAATAAAATAAAGTCTATCTTAGTCTTGAGCGGCTTGAATCCTTCGCTTCATTTTGAACTTTACGTAACTCCCGAGCGTAGTGAAGGAGCTATGTACAAGCTCCACAGTTTTGCGTGAAAAATAATAAAAATCGTTATATTTTAGACTCTGTAGTCTGCATTAAGTAATCACGTGATTTGAAGCAGAAACTGCTAGTTTTCCGTTTTTGGTTAGTTTTGTAGTTATTACGTAGCCGTATTTCAAATTCAGTTTATTACATACATATTTTCATTTGTAATACCTGTCCTCTACACAGCTGAAGCTTAAATTTCTTCGATTTTCGCAGATAAAAACAAAGCACCTAAGTTGAGAAGTAAACGAGGTGACAGAGATGAGCGATGAGGCAAACTTTGCAGTCAACTCGTGCGAGATTGGACAATTAGCTATCTTCAACCCCGTCAACTGTCACGCGTTCAATTTAAACCATCATCAAACTTGCTGCCGCAAAGCAAAACATGTACTAAATTAAATTTTAAATAATTTTGTTACAGAAACCGCGGGGCGCAGCTAGTCGAAACATAAAAGTGTTTTTGCATAAATAGCAAAAAAACATGCTGAAACAAGTCGTAAAATCCGTTTTGACTGCATTTATAGTTTTTCCTTGTGATATTTTTTTTACTAAATATCCCATTTAAATTAGACATAGGGAGGTACACCACCGAGAGTTCCAAGCTACCATGTAAACGGTGTAACTTAATCAAATTCACGGTCTGCGGTTTAATTTCAATTGCGCCTGAAGCAAAACGCACTAACTGTAGATAGATTATACCTACTTGTACCTTACCCACCTATCTACTCTACGTTGGGGTTATGTCGTACCTAGCTATCTGTCGTCCCCCAAGTCTGTACTTGAAAATAAATTTAAAAAATCAATCTAAAGCGGTCACAGAAAGGGCTACGGGCCCCAGTTCTCTAAACCTACCAGCAAGGGTATAAAGAGAGGGGTCCGCTGTACCGTCAGGCCACTCCCAGGAGCAACCGTGTCTGTCACAGAAAAGGCTAATAGAAAGGTACTAAACAATGTGCTAAGTATTGTCAAATTTTCATAAATTACTTTTGCATTGTTAAGCCAAATATCCACCGCGAACTAAACTATGTGAAAACTAAACTCAGGGAACTAAACCCAGTGAAGAAAAGATTTTATCCATAGTAGGTTATTTTAGCCTATTTTGTCCCACAGCAGGGCAAGGGCCTGCTCTCTTCTCTCCACTCTTCCCTGTCTAGTGCTAGTTTGGTCCAGTCCCTATTGTGCAAGTCCTATTCAGATAGAGGGTTAGGTGGGTCTTAATCTTACGATTAAGACCCACCTAACCCTTAATCTTTCTTAATTAAATATATTTAAATACTCAACAATAACAAGTTGAAACAATACAAAAACCCCAACAAATATTTGAACAATAAGTGGTTGGCAGGTGTCGGTTCCGTTGACACCCACAACAGCTCTGAAACCTTTAAATATTCCATTATGACCTAAAACTGGGGTGTCGTATACCACTCGTGTCGCTGACTCTTTGAATTGTTACAATTTTAACTACAAGCCTTAGATGAAAACAAAAAACAGCGAATAAGTTACCTAGTCACGGAAAATGAGACGATAAAACTGCGTCTAGCTGACGCACTAGCCTCAGTTGTGTGTATGTCGATCCATTCGTTGCCGCGTGAGCACGTGCTGTCACACTCCGATTATCTTTTTGAAATCCATAAGAATGCCTCTTTGCTCATTTTATAAATGCCTGGATTATTCTTAAAATGTTTTTAAATACAATAATTTTATGAAAATGCGTGTAGGTGTTTCTAGCTTATTTTTAGAATACACAATGTTAGAATATACCGTATCTACTTTTTTGTTTTCATCTAAGTTACAAGCACACGTTGCCTTTGTATCCCTACTGCCTATATAATACTATGTACACGACTTCACACGAGTTATTTGATGAAAAGGTCTTATTTTATTGTCACAAAATAGATACCTAATACTCTTATAGCCTTATTAATAAACGTGGAGTCGGGTCGGAGTAATACTTTTTGTTACTACTTTTTGTTTCTGTCTGTCAACTTTGATAGTTCTTGTCACGGAAAAGACAAAGCATGTTCTCACTATTCCGACTTTACTTCACGTTTACTAATAAGGACGTTTTTCTCAAAAAAACATTGTTTGTACCTAGCTAGGTAGGTAGGTACATTCAAAGCATACATAGAATACATTACTTTTGTCTCATGATCAAAACCCAAAACTTACGATACTCGAGCGTGGCCTGAAATGAAATTCACTCTTACATAAAATATGTATAAACTTAGGAAAGTTTTTATTAAAATTCAAAAAGGGACAGGTCCCTTGCGATGTGACGAATGTGCACAGAAATTCATTCAAAATTCATAACCAACTTTGAGAATGTAATTGATCGGAAAAACAAGTTTCGGGCGAGGGAATTCAGTATTTTATTCATGTTTATTTTGTGGAAATTTATCTTACTTAAAATCAACCCACGTATGTGCGTAGGTAGTTGTAGGTGTACTTTTCATTTGAGACAAATAGATCAACGAAGGTACCTATCTACCTCGAAATTTATACAATACTAGCTGACCCGGCAAACGTTGTTTTGCCTTATAAATTATAGATAGTAGCCGATTCTCAGACCTACTGAATACGCATATAAAATTTGGTAAAATTCGGTCGCGCCGTTTCGGAGGAGTACGGTAACTAACATTGTGACATGGAAATTTTATATATTAGTAAGATTATACTGAGCTAGCCATCTTTTAAATTAATGCGGACTGCCATTGAATGCTCCGGGCACACGGCACGGGTGACAAACTACAAATAATTAATTTACCTACATATACTCACTTTTTAAACGTACACGGTCTTCGTACATAATTATAAGAACACGGGTCTAGATCGCGTTATAGATAAAACATTGTTGTTAATTACCTCGACGTTTCGACAAATGGGTGACACCGGCCGTGGTCGCGAGAAGACACATACCACATATGTACCTACATACTGCCTACGTATAATTTATTTACTTCTTGTATTTCTGCCACCCCTATTTTATATTTTAATATAAAATAGAAAAACGGAGGGCTGAAGTAGTATTATCCTTATACTATAGTTTAGTGTACCTACATATAATAGCTGGATGATAGGCAAGTACGGTGATCGATCACAAAAGTAGTAGCTGTATTTCATTTTGCGATAGAGTGAATATCATAGCAACACTAGTTGGTAGGTATTACGAATTACGAGTTATATAATTCGCAACGTTTCCTGATGAAGAGAGAATAAATAGGTAGGTACAGTCGGTAACAAAAGTAGACATCCATCGTAGAGTTCCAAAAAACGTTTTATTCCTTTTGAAGACAAATTATTTTAAAATTCTAAGTATTTGAATTATGTGTCGTGGGTATGTTTTAAGCTATTGACGCCCTACTTTAGTTAACTACATTTTATATACTATAATATAAAAAATAAATAATGAATTTATATAATAAAGATATTTAAACTGAAACCTACTTATTCACAACAAGCCTATTCAAGGAAACAATCCGCCTGCAAAGTTTGCGGTGCAGAGCCAGTGCAGAGCTGCTCAAAATACTTTCCCCGCTGCGTCATGTTTAAAACTCTACTGCGGTGGATAACCACATTTGTTCGATACAGTACAGCTATAGCTTCCTCTACTACTAAGATAGGTACCAATCATATAATCCCGTTCATCCAACTCTCGCGTGCCTCTCGGAAATATTGGATAAAACAACCTCATATCATACACGTGGTTTAAGAGCTCTCGCAAACTGCAGATTCTGAAGAGACTAGGTACAACTTTTTAGAAGTGTTTTTATGGGTTTACTAGTTGTCTCACAGCTACTCGACGGAAGGCTTCGTTCAAGCCTTTACCAAATACCCTACAGTCAGAAGTCAGTCAGTAACACCTCTGTGGCGCATCGGGGGAAGGCCCGACTGCAATGCAGAAGGTTGCGGGTTCGATTCCCATCGGGTGCAAGTATATATGCTTTAAAATAAATATTTGTTTCTGGTCTGGGTGTTTTCTATGTATCATACATATGTATGTATTTACAATAAAAGTATAATATGTAGTATATCCATTGTCTAGTACCCATAGTACAAGCCTAGTGCTTAGTTTGGGGCTAGATTGCGTCGTGCAACATGTATTATTTAAAACAGTCAGAAGGCCATAGTCTGCCAGTCCCCAGCATTGGAAGTTGCGAAGGATGAGGCATCGTCACTCATTCAATAGTTGGCGTTTTGTGTCATACTATCGGGCGACTATAAGTTTATAGTCTGCTACATACACTCTTAAGAAGTTTCCTGATACAATGTTATACGGTAGGTATCTAGGTACTTCTAGATATCTTTGTAGTGGCGATGAGAAGCAGATAATATTGTTCCAGGAAATATATACCTAGTTACTAGTTATTAATTTGTTACAGAATTTCGTTTAGTAGCTTCGTCCCACGGTTTCACCCGCGTACCTACGTCCCGATTCCGTGGGAATATCGGGGTGAAAAGTATGTTCCTCCTCGATAATGTAGCTATCTATTGAAGAAAGAATTTTTGAAATCGGTTCAGTAGCTTCGGAGTATATTCGTTACAAACAAACAAATAAATAAATTAGTAGTATTCAAACAACGCAAGCCTCTAAAAAAACACTTTTTTTCTAAAACTTTAGCAACTGCTTCAACAAGAAAATATAACAAATTTAAAAACAATCAAGTGTAAATAATCCTCTTACTCGACACAATTGTTTCACTTCGTATTTACCTACAAATTCGTAAACATGTAAATTTAACTAGACAACCGTGACGAGCGATATCTTCAACAAAGAGCGACTTAAAAACTAATTTTCTTCACAAACGGCCTTTGTGGCGCGTCGGGCGGGGGCCCGACTGCAATGCATAAGGTTGCGGGTTCGATTCCCGCCGAGTGCAAGTATTTATGCTTAAAAATAAATATTTGTTTCTGGTCTAGGTGTTTTCTATGTATTATACATATGTATGTATGTATTTACAATAAAAGTATAATTTGTAGTATATCCGTTGTCTAGTACCCATAGTACAAGCCTAGTGCTTAGTTTGGGGCTATATTGCGCTATGTGTAACGTCGTGCAATATTTTCTTTTCTTAAACAAAATTATATTTGTTTTGTTTACAACCGCTCTCTTACTTCAGTGCCACTATTTTAATCAGACTATTCCACTAAACAATTTGTTGAACTTGTTTTATTACTGAAGCTGAGTAAGATGTCGCTTTTACTTTAATTTACTTTCAACTTTATCATAAGTTATGTAGTTCAGACCGAGTTCTGAAAGTTTCGACATAAATCGCTTTCAGTTTTGGATGCAGTAGTTGCGATGCGACAGACAAAGCTGATAAACAAGTAAACAGGCCATCAGCGGGATTGCTATCCATCATACCCACAGACATACATATAGCTAGACGTCATATGTACCTCGATTTGTTTTGAAACCGGACGTGCTGACTTTTTAATACCTACTGTGACGTCACAGCCACATAAAATATGTTCCTGCCTTTAGGTGCTCGAATTTTTTGGATTTTGCTACTAATCACGCAACGAGGCATTTTATTAGTTTTTACGGACGTCCCCAACTATAGACGTGCGTGGACTGCCAGTAAGCGCCGACTATCGCGACGTTTTGTCAGGGTTTTTCACGTTTTTCTGACACGCGAAGGATATGAATTCACGTGGTCTAGCTATATCTATGTCTGTGATCATACCCAACAAAGCATAACAAGAACTACGTGCAGCACAGATGCGAAACGGGTCATGCGAGAGAAAGGGTAGCAGGGATCAGGCTAGGGGGATTACTTTAGTTACACGAACGAACGAAATTTTAAACGGAGATTCTACTACGAACTTTCTATTATTTTTTTCTGAAGTGCTATTTTTAAACTGTCAGAAAACCTATTTGTATGTGAAAAGCTAATGAATGGGTGTACTATCTCGCTCACGCACATATACAACGAGCGAGAGCAAGCATGCGGAACTAGAACTTTCGTATACGAATTAAATTCCAGCGGTTGAAAAATACATTTCGATTTGACCACTAACTAGTTACTTAAAGGTTGCCTGGAAGAGATCGCTTTTAGCGATAAGGCCGCCCGTGTAACATGCTGTAAGTTTTTGTTTTATGTAATTTGTTTCGTAAAATTTAGTACAATAAAGTGTTTATCTAAACTAAACTAATATAACTTCGAATACAAAGTCAAAATTTCTTCTGACACTTGGGAATCAAAGTAGGCTTCGAAGACTTTTACGTTAAACATTTTCCGTTCGTCCGCGGAAAGAAATGGAACCATAGTAAGAAAAAAACATTGTTCGTCAAAACAAAGTAGCCCGCCAGGTCAGCCAGCACCCACCTCAGGAGTGGACTAGGATCAACTAGGGCACAGCCTGTGTAATTTAATATTGTTTCAATATTAATTTGAACATTTCTATGGAAACAGGACCTCATTAAAGTTCCTTTGATGTTTGGTTAAACCAAACGTTAAACATTCAATATTATAATTAAATTATAATAGGTGTTTATAAAAGTTTTGTGATTTTACGTAGTTTTATTATCAGTTTTTCTAAATTTATCGTTGAATTTTTGTTATATTAGAGTGTTACGGGGACGGTAAAAAAGTGGATTCTCTAGACCAGTGTCTCTCAACTTTTTTCATGACGCGACCCCCTTAGCGTAAAAAATATTTCATGGCTACTTGTTTCATTGTCCATTGTCTTAATGAATTTGCCTTTTAGTCTTCACTGCCTCTCTCCCCTAGAGGGATCGCGATTGCTGCTTACGTCTACCTAGGCCAACAACTGTTGTTCTACGAGCACAAGCTCCGTTTCAAGACTTATAGATAGACTATCGACCTTAGGATAAGGATGGGTCAGTTAATGTGTAAGGTACCGTACAAACAGAGGACAGTCATATTATTTTGTAAGGCGAGTATTTATTCAATCATTTAATTTGAACTTTTGTTTTGCTCTGTACTCTGCATGGGTCCGCCGAGCTCTCGAGTACAGTGGGAACAAAGGCGGAGTGTGGCTGAGATAAGCGTCTTCCCGGGCTCCACAAGGTCGAGAGGGCGGACGTCCTGCCCTCACACTGCAATACAGCTCCAGAGTGCGCTGCATTTTGCTGCCCCGACAACCGCGCGCTCCGGAACGTGCCTTTTTTACAGTCTCCTGTTAATCATTTCCCGAGGACAATATGTTAAGCCTTGTATGTGCAAGAGTTATTGTGAATATCAGCATCCGTGGATTATGAGCATTGTTTTTAATATCAACATCTGCACGCATCCGCTTGGGCAACAATCGATGCTGATGTTTAATGAACGTGTTTGTTGAATGGTAGAAGGCGAAACCTAGCGCAAGTCACGTAGATTTTTAACCAATCATAAACATACCTACGGGAAAACCCGAATAAGCAAAAACCCTACCCTGGTATGTATGAACCTACCTATATGATATTATGGGTAGGAATGTAAACAAAAGGGATTAAAAGGCTTACCCTTAACATGATACAAAATAGATGGGTAGGTATTTATTTTTAGAATTCCAAAAATTATAAATCCCTTGTTTTTAATAATTATTTGGCTGAATAATTTAGTAATAAAACCCGGCCAAGTGCGAAACTCGCGCACGAAGGGTTCCGTACCACTATCACATTTGGGTACCGAACCCTAAAAAAAAAACTTTAACACAAAGACAATCTGAAACTCTTTGGTAAGTGATACTGGTATTTGACAGATAGGGCAGCCATTTTGAATTTCATGAGCTACTCGATTCGATGTTTTTGAAACACGTTTGTTGTATGGGAGCCCCTCTTAAATATTTGTTTTAATTTGTTTTTAGTATTTGTTGTTGTAACGGCAATACATCTTCTTTGAAAATTTCAACCGTCTAGCTATTACGGTTCATGAGATACAGCCTGGTGACAGACGGACAGACGGACGGACGGGCGGACGGACAGACAGCGAAGTCTCAGTAATAGGGTCCCGTTTTTACCTTTAGGTACGGAACCCTAAAAACTATGAGGTTTTAAAAAACTATACCTAACCCTAAAAAAATATCGAATTGTTTAATAACCCGAAAATCTTTGTGACTTTGAACCTAGACGCTTCACGATTATAATTTTAACCCAACAAATAATACAAAATACTCCAAGACTCAGCTCAGCTCAGCCGGTAAGTTCTGTATACCACCTATGCTGTGATATAAGTTCTATATAGGTCCCATTGTAGATTCCATACAGATTGGCCAGGTCAGGGGCAAGACACAAATCAGGTTGACATTAAACGGGTTAATCCTAACCCACACCGTACCTACCTACACTCACAGCCTAGTTGAAGGGCATAGATTTAAATAACCGACGCAAATGTCGCCCCTTTTAACGTATGACATGTTATTCTTGCCAAGGAATATTTCGAGGCTAATGGCCGCACTCGGAAACGTTTATAAATGAAACTACAGTTTTAATTTTTGGGCTCTTTCTGACATTCAATTTTAGCGAAATTGACAAAGTTACCCCTTTGGCTTTGTCCGCACTGGGGAATCGCAAGGTTTGTTTTATAATATCATCACATCATTTTACGTGCACATCCGTTCACGAACACGTGATTATAAATCCATGTGCAATTTGTATAACACGACAGATTTTTATCAAGTAAAAAATCGTGCCTGCAGTGTGGAAACTTTATAATACTTGTGTAAAAGGCTGTATTTTTTTAAACGCAATAAAAACTGTCCAAGACTTAAAACTACACTAGTTTAACAGGTAACTCAACCAGTTTAAACCAAAAAATACTTGACAACACCCTCCATCTGGTGAAAGAACACATTACAAGCGAGATACAGCAAACACATCTCGCATTAAATTACCAAAATTATTAACATCCTCGTAGAAAAGCTCATAGTTATTATGACGAAGTAGGTAGGCTAAGTGAGTCGAGCACATGCTCGGAGTTCGGAGGCAGTAGCCGAAAGAGGCTTTGTATGCGATGTGGGGGATCTAGGTCATCGCATCAACAGCCAGGCTGCAATGCGACGCCCGCCTGCGACAACCTCCACATTATTCATACCCTAAATGTTTTTTTTATTATTACATAGCTCACGTAGGCATAGGTACGGCATTGGTATAGGTGACAATACGTTTTAGAAAAACTGCATTTCCTATTGTATTTCGAACAAAGATTAGGACTTCGAAATAAAACTAATAAATGGCATTCTAAGACATTGTCTGGCAACTACAGCGCTGCGTCTAAGGGAGTTCATTTGTGAAATGGACTCTAAAAGTTACCTGTGATTTATAAATTATAGGCAATCGTAGGTAGTTAGTTATCTAGATAGGTAGGTACTGGTTAACATAGCCGTCCAAATAAAAGTAGGTACTAGTGGTCATAAGGTATACATAATATACAAAAAAAATTTTAATTAAAAATATATGGGAGGCGTTACCGGACGAGGAAATGGACATGGTCACTATTAGTTATTCTGTGACGTACAGAATATTCTATTAGGCAGCTTTATGACGAACAATACCGGAGCTCATGTTGCATTGGAAATTCTATATTGTACCTACATAGCTCCATATTATATGTAACACTAGCTGCGCCCCGCGGTTTCACCGTTAGTCCCGATCCCGTGGGTTTTATGGGATCAAAGTATCCTATGTCCTTCTCCCGGTTCTTTTTAATCAAATTGGTTCAGCCGTTCTTGAGTTATTAATGGTGTAACCAACACGACATTATTTTATATATATAGACCAGCTGCGTCCCGCGGTTTCACCCGCGTAAGTCCCCATCCCTTGGGAATATCGGGAACAAAAGTAGCTTGAATTGAAAAAGAGTAGGTAGACTGTCCTCTTAAAGAAAATACCTTTTTTACAGATTTAATCTCATAAAATTAAATGTGTTCATAATATTTAATATCAGCTTGGTACGTAGGTAAGTACATGCCTTTAGATAGAAAAATGTTTAATCTCGAGTCGCCGCTTGAGCCAGGTCACAAATCTATACAAATCGGAGTAATTCATCGCGGTTCTTTTTGGCTTGCTTGCTGACAACCGCCCGCCCAAAATGAAGATCGAACGCCGACTTTCAGACCTCTAAAATAAATCTTGTTCTACGGTCTTACTTATCTTTATAGACAACCAAGATTTCGAATGAAATTAATGGAAGATAGAGTTTAAGTCACTTGAGTTCAGAGGCAGGTAAATAATATTAATGATCGCTCTTTTTTAACCACCGAAAGAAAAAGAAAAGTTTTTACAAACGACAAGTTTGTAACTAAAACGTAAATAAAACAAATGACCCGAATTTAGTTGTTACCCGACTATAGACATAATTTTATTCTCGTGTAATAAAACATCAAAACAACAAAAGACAATAAAAAAATAGAACGAAATAGCCATTACAGCTACATGGGTTAAAGTTGATGTCACTGTTAAGTTATATTATTATTGAGTAGCATTATAGGAATGTATAAATTACTATATTAAACCATTTAAAGGGGCTTTAATAATACCATAGACTAACTGATACTATATAGATACCGTATCAACTAAAATGCCCTACTCATACCCAATACTTTACCATATTAGTACCTACATATTTCTATTACGGTCCAACCCCACGGCAATCAGTCGATGCCACGAGGCAACTCGTTTATAAACCAATCAAAATTCTGACGCACAATGTTTAAATACACTTTTCATTCGATTTCCTCAGCGAATTAAAAACTAAATGAAATTAATTTATTTGAATTGCAACCATTAGGTAAATATACCCTGGGATTCATTAAAAAATTCCGAACTATTATTTTTCTAAATATTTTGATTTACAATCTCTTTGGGCCAAAGTTGCCGAAGCCAGGTATTTAAGCGTACCTACCCCATTTCAGAAACTTAGATCAAAAAATGTTAACAAAAATCTAATAATAAGTTCATTTATTTGAAAGTGACAGCAGTAACTCTTTATTTATATTTTGCTTTAAAATTGACAGTTCTTTGTTTACATTTTTTTATCTTAGTTTCTGAAATAGAGTATAATAGCTCAAATTATCTTATATATAAAATTTCCATGTCACAGTGTTAGTTACCGTACTCCTCCGAAACGGCTTCACCGATTTTTATGAGATTTTGTATACATATTCAGTAGGTCTGAGAATCGGCTACTATCTATAATTTATAAGGCAAAACAACGTTTGCCGGGTCAGCTAGTTTATCTATAGTTTTCGGATTAACCGTCAACAGGAGTTTACGAAAGCACTCGAAAACGTTATATTCGTTGTAGGGTCCTAATTTGATATAAGTAATAATTATTACAAGTTATTTTTTGTAAAGATGGCATTGTGCGAATTTATTTTTGTACCTTTTTGCCTGCATAAGTGGCGACCCTAAATAACTATTTCCAGGCCAGGTTTGCATCAAGGCCAGTTTTGAAATCAAATTGGCCATGAACTTACGAGTAGGGTGCGTGTGCGCCGGGACTCGTAATTGCCGTGCCCTACTTGCAGATCCCCTCTTCCACGCACAATGTAACCCTGACAGGGAAAGATTGCCAATTTGATTTGCACACACGTATATAGTGCGTTTCATCTTTAAATTCCTATGCCGTCATGTTGGTAGCAAAACAAAAAAGTGCAAAATTCAAAAAAATTAATGTGCTACCTTGAATTAAGGGAGATTTGTATATAAAGAATGAATGAACGAATCTTCCTGTATTCAAGGTTTAGGATATAGCACATTTAAGATATTAAGGCAAGACTTTTTTGTTTTGCTACCAACATGACGGCATAGGAATTTAAAGATGAAACGCACTCTAGTCTTAGGCTGACCGTAAAAAACCGTCAATTTTAAATTGTAAAAAAAACATCATATCAAAGATGTCCATCCATACGCATAAGCGTTTTTTAACACACGATAGATTAGCATTTGACCACTATTTTACTTGATGGCAAGTGATATGGTTTAAGATGTAACACGCTCATCTAGAACAGGGGTTCCCTAACTTATTTGAGGCGCGCCCCCCTTTCGACCATAAAAAAAATCCGCGCCCCCCGCCGTCCAGTCCAGATTATCAGGCCAGAATAAAAATTGTTCGAAATAAGTATTTTTATTGCTCATTATAGTTTTTAAAGTCATACAAAAGGTATTTGGCAAGTTGTACCAAATACCTTTGATAGCGCCTGTGAGGAGGAGGTAGAGGCTGATAAATTCTTAACATGATTAAGATAACATTGGCCGACTAAGGAAACAATTTTTAAATCAGGTTTTAATTTGTTAACTACACAGGTGACCCGCGCCCCCCTGTAAATGCCTCTGCGCCCCCCCTGGGGGGCGCGCCCCCCAGTTTGGGAACCCCTGATCTAGAAGAAGGAAAACAGCATTGGAAGATCTGATTTAGGTATTGGTTATTGGGGTCAGATTTTCTTCCACTGCCGTCCATCTTAGACCGTATCATCAATTTCTTCCTAAAAACCGATCTGTTACAAAAATAAAATTTCGTCATAATAGTCATACCTGTGGTCATACCTACATATCGACATTAAAGAATTATCAAATTGGACATGCGTGACGTATTCACGTGACACATTTAATTGAATCTACGTTTACCTATTATGGGAACCTATACAGGCGTAGATATAAGTCAGTTTACTTTGTACTTGTTTTGGAATTATTAAAAACGTAAGCTAAAGCTACTTTCATACGAGGCCGGTGAATTTAAAGTCATACTTATTAACAAAGTAAATACTTTCGCATAGGTAGGTATGTGGTATGTAAGTAAATACGAATAATAATTTAATAAAAAAAACTAAGCATTTCCAATAAACTCGTAGTATATGAAAAAAGATATATATAAATTACCTACATTTATGACCAGACTAGATAAACTAGATTTTTTCATTGTTGGCTACGATGTATGAATTTCGGTTAAAGGTTTTCGCTGGGCGTTAATTCCGTACGTAGCCACATAATTGAGTCATTGTACGTGATTTTAAAATGCGGGTTTCCTCGCGATGTTTCACTGTAGGAGCGATCTTAGCACAAATATTTTTTTTTAAGTATATGACATTTGGGGTCATTCCGATGGTCGTGGATTCGAATCCACGACCTTCTACTACTACTAGACTACTACTAGACCACCACCGCTCAACAACTTTTCAACTTTGTACCTAATACGAACGTATTATTCTCATAAAGACAGACTCTCAAAAAGACAGATTACCAAAAGAACAGATTCTCAAAAGTACAGAAAATAAAACTAAATACAAATAGCAAGCAAAGTCGGTAAGTTATCCATGACTCTGTTCAAATTCCCATTCCGTAACATCGGGAAACGTATGATCGCAGTCCTTGTAGAGTCCATTTCACGAAACGATAAAATTTTTGTTAAAACACGATAAATGCGCTTTTTACCACTATCTCACCTGATGGAAATTGACGATTTGATCTTAGATAAAACACGCTCATCAAGAAAAAGAAAAACGGCGTACCGAATTGTCTCTTAATTGACATGAACTTTGATTTGAATTTGTTTATATTATTATTCCTTTTTATACCATTTCCTTTTGTTAGGAAACTGTACCAATTCTGTGTTTTATTTCGAGAAAAAAAGGAAAACAATACAGTCAGTTAAATCTATAATATACATAAGTTATAATACAAACTCCTAAATGATTCACGGACTGCCCGTTAGGTATAGCCTAAACCGCTGATTCTAAAGACATGACATTTGTGTTATTTGTAAAGTGTAGTGTCCACTAAGAAGAGGTATTAAATTTTAAAAGTAATGAAATTAAAATTAATTACTTTTAAAATTAAAGACATTTTTCGGTTTGAATCGCGTAGCGTATTACTTTTAGCATTGTTACATTTGTCTATTCTGAAGAAGAGACCTGGAAAGGTCTCGAAACGTTGAGCGTTGTAACAATGCTAAAAGTAATAAACACTACGCGATTCAAACCGAAAAATGTCTTTAATTTCAATACAACATCGTGAAAACAGAAGAAGAACCTAATTACTTTTAACTAAAATACATAGGACAATCAGTCTGGCGACTACAGCGCTGCATCTTCTTCTGCGCTGACTTCTTTTGTGAAAGAGACTCTAGTGGCCGGCCGACGCCATATCTTCACATTATGTAGGTATGTACCAGCTCCTTGACATTCAAGATAACTCCGCCCTAAGGGACGTCTCGCGATAATTTCTCCACAGAAAAATACACTATCGTAACGAGAAATGTCTGTTTTTTCGAAGTTTTTTTGTTAGGGATAAACACCAACTTATTTTTCCTTTTTTATACTAGAAATATTTTAAAGGAAATATATATTAGGTACCAAAAATCCTGCCGTGACGGGGATCGAGCCCGTGCATTATTTTTCAATTCGTAGGTAAGCTCTATAAGTCGATATTTTACCATAGTAAGTATCTATAATTCCTTGAGTTCATAGGTGAATACAAAACAAACAAAATAAAATGTTTTACGTTCAGAGAAAAGCGGCTACTTATAAAAGTTCCTTTTCAGAAATATTTTCAAACGTAATTATATAAAAAGTAGATAAATAAATGTATCTAAATATGATTAGTCAACATCATTGATTCTCATGTAAATATATGAAAAGGAAACAGGAAAAATATATCTCCGAAACGAGCTACTATTTACTTAATATATTTTTGTTTCGAATGTTGTGTGCACGGACCTTATTCGAACAAGTAATAAGTCTTCAGTCAGGCTGTCTGCTCGCTCCTCGCTACAAACGCGATGTAGTCCGCGCGTAAACGCCACCACTCACGGGCTATTCATACATTTAATTTATTTATCCTACATGTTTGTTCCCAACAAACGTACTTAAACGAACTAATAGAAAAAGAAACACACAATAACTCACGCGAGTAATAAAAATCTCATATAAATAAGTAGTAAATACATAAAGTTGAGGGTTCGAGATGACAGAGGAGCGTGCCACAAGAATGGTTCTGTGGGTAGCGGTTTTCATCTTGCTAAGTGGTGAGTAGGTACCATCGAGAGATTATTTTCCTAACTTTGTTCGACTCTACGCGAGACGCGCATCAGTTCAAAACTAAGCAAAACTTTATGATAAATGTTCTTGTAGTAAATGAGTGTTGATTTTTATCGTCTTTTTTCTCATTTATCGTTATTGGAAAAGTTTAGTTTATAGCCGTATTTACTGAATTTATTTAGAATTCGGTAAATTAGAAAACATGATCAAAAGTGTAGGTATAAGTAAGTATGTCATCATCATCATCATCATCATCATCAGCCATAGTCCGTCCACTGCTGAACGTAGGCCTCCTTCATGTAAGTAAGTATGTAGATATTATGTAATAGATACTTACCTACTGATAGTAAGTAGTCACTAAAATTATGTAAGGAGTTAAAAAGTTAGTAGGAAACTGTAAGCTTTATTGTTTTTTTTGTTGAAAGTATGGTCTATTTTAGATAGCTATTATATTATTACAGGGCCCTTATTCTACATTTATTATATCACAAGTATGCCTATCAGCTTTTTTCAATTTTAATTGTCGTGATTCATAAATTGTTGGTAGTTTTGCAAGAAATACTAATAAGTATTCAAAACAAAAAAAAAACAAAAGTTCATCAAAAGTTTTAGCGAAATTATCCAATTACCTACCAACAATTATTGTTAAACTGATTTCTAAAAAAAATAACAGAGCTGAGGCAAACTTGACAGATTTCAATTGTAGAATACGGGGCCATAGATCGTTACTATGATATCGTAATCTATTCATTATACAAATGCGAAAGTTTGTGTGCGAGGTGACATTGTATGTTTGCCTTTTCATGCTAAAACTACTGAAGCGATGAAACTCGATAAAAAGTAGATGAATTAAATTATCAGAGAGGTGACTGTCATCCGAATCGTTATCCTGATATACAGCCGTGAAACCGTAACACTTACGTAACTAGTTAGTCTTTATAACCTAGATAGAGCGGTGTGAACTGTACCCGCTGTCGCTACACCTGGTGTTACTCAGGTATAGAAAGTATATCGGCAGATTGTAACCTTTGTTAAGGTCTGTCGATGTAGGCAATTCTAGTGTAAGACTCTTGTAAAGCAATTTTAGAACTCTAGATTACTCGATGCACTTTCGTTGACGACAGTTCAATACAGCAAGTGCACCAACCTAGGTACCTATATATTTAAAATCTTTGGTATACCTGTATACTTACCTTACAAGTAGGTGCAAGTAGGTACGACTATACCTACTCAGTGACGGATTAAGACTACTTGATGCACTAAGCAATCCACGCCTGTGGGCCCCCCTATAGCGGGTATCGAGTGGGCAAGCGGGAGCTGGGTTATGTATGAATCTGGCTTGATTCTATGTCAACTTAAAACGCGCGAATTTTCAAATCAATCCTAGCAAATTTTTTGGTGTGGTTTTAGGTGACGTGAGAGTGAGACGTGATGCCCTTATGACGGATTTTTTTTGTGCTTCTTCTGGTGCCCCCCTAGACGTGATGCCCTAGACAATTGCTTAATTTGATTAAGGGTTAATATGTC
Organism: Idaea biselata; assembly: GCA_958496205.1. Taxonomy (NCBI): domain Eukaryota; kingdom Metazoa; phylum Arthropoda; class Insecta; order Lepidoptera; family Geometridae; genus Idaea; species Idaea biselata. The sequence goes on from OY292402.1 coordinate 22,480,647, forward strand.
ACTGTACTCACCTACTACAATCTACTTTTTACGCTAAAAGGTGTTCAATTTCATCCAATATTTCTTGAAAATATTCATTCGGAACAAATTATTTTTGATAGCTACGAATTATCGACGAACAATGGCGGAGCAAGATAAAAATAGAAACAATTCTATTAATATCGGAGTAACGAAACGTTTTACCTGAAAAATCGGTTATTTCATTTTACCCCAAAAAATGTAGTCAATGTCGAATGAACAATTAAAGAACAAGACCGAAACCTATATTCTACTCGCAATACAAAGAAACCTTGTGTTTCATTAAAAATGTAGTTACACGCCATTTGTAGGTTGTCATAAGTAATTCAGTGTAATTTAGTAAGCGGCCTTTTTCACACATGTGGCGCTCCCAGGAACAAATACTTGGTTGGTTGGTAAAGCCATGTAGGTAGTTCTCGCTAAAGACGTGTAGCGTTAATATGGAAGAAGAGTGTTTCAGTTGGATTGGACGTAAAGATATGTGTCTCTTTATACCTATTCGTAGGTAAGTTCTGTAGAGATCGAACATTGTAAGATGAAGTTGCTAAGGGAGATATATACTTATTTATTTATGAACTTTAGGAATAGGTATCAACTACTGTTCTATAAGGCGTATACTCAGGAAGAGGTTTTGTCTGAGGTAGCATTTGGCTTACTCTTTTGTATGAGTAACATTTGACACTCGTACAAAAGAGTGCCTAAGTGAGTGAGTCATTTTTGCTGCACACTAAAGAGTGCAGCAAAAGTGATTCGAAGTATTAATTTGGCCTTCGTTAGAATTCTTTCTCCGAGTCCGATGGTAGGTAGGTACCTAATTAAACTATATCGATAAAATGCTTTGTCCTGACTGACTGACTGATGGATCATCGTATAGACTAAACTGTCGATAGTAGAGCGCTGAAAGTTGGAGAGTGTGTTTGTATAATATTATGTAAGCATCCGATAAGAATAGGGATTCGGACTTTCGCTAGTGAAACTGCGGGACACAGCTTGTTTTCAATATAATTAATAGACAGACATATCAGCAACTATTATAATAAGTCACAATAAAGGCCTAAACATCCATCTATAAATATGCTTATAAACAAACTGCTTATAAAAATTAAAATCGGAGAGTTACCTACCTATCCTTGGGCAAACACCAGGCTGAGAAAACAAAATGGCAAAAGGCTACAATTTGATTTCCGTCGTGAAAGTTAAAGAAGTGTATATTGTAATAGGTCTCCTTTGTATAACACCCATCTTACAAGTCTAATTGCTTTGTTTGGAGCTAGATGGCGCAACACCCAGCAATATGTACCTATATAAACATTACATAGTTCCTTGGCAAAGACAGACTGAATCTTCTTTTAGTTGAATCTTGAGATGCTTTCAATCCAAATAAACGCAACTCTACTCACTTTTACTATCATTTTCCGTCCCTTACGTAACATGAAACGTTTTTATGGGCCTACTTCCTTAATATCTTCCAGTTATGAGGTCAGGGCAGAGATAGTACAAATATAAGTAAAGAAACTTGTTACAGTAGTACCACAGGCTTATTTGTTCAGACCACCGACCTCCATAATGCACGCTGGACAGGAGATCGCGCACTGAATTTTGTGCCTATTTGATCTGCGCGAAGTTGCGCTATTGAAAGCGATGGTGACCGCCCACGGAACTAATGGTTCCGTGGACGGTCATTTTGTACGGTATAGCAATTCCAGCGTACTTGTATATATAGAGTTCAGTGGTTCAGACGGACAAAGTCAGAATTAATAATCAACTTATATGTAGAAAATACGTAGCAACAAGTTTCGTAGCATCGTTTATAGTTTTGTCACTGCGTGGCCCCATTTCAACACCTAATCATTTTTTTGTTTTATCTACCTACATACTTATTAAAAATAATAAGAAGAGGCTACATTTATTAAAGTACCTAAGTTTAGACACCACAAGAAGATTGCCTGGTTTCGACTCGGATTCTTCTGCCGCCGCAAACTGGTTAAAAAACCTTCTAAAGTATGTCATGCATGTTACTTAAACTAAAAGTTATATAATTGAAATGGGACTAAGTAACAAAACTAAATTTCTTCCGTTACATTCGGACTTTCGCTATTCTACCGCCATTTACCAGTAATGGTACATACTACGTAGCTACAGTTTACCCTTCGTAAAATAGCACCAGATATTCTCAAGCGATTGGGACGTACGCGGGTAAAACCGCATGCCACAACCTGCCTGTAAGTATTGGTAGAACCCTAGTTAAAGCTCTTTGAGTCAATTCGTCGGTCCTTAGCCAGTGGAAGGCAAGCCGTGTTGCTCACTTCAAAGTAAATTAATGATTGACCGCAACCCGCATTGTTCACAGCCCCGAGATTCACTAATTACGTTTTGAAAATGTAGGTGTTGAAACAAGGAAATCGACTGGAAATTCGCTTCAGAAGTTAAAAAAAAACAGTTTCAAAGCGGCCTAAATTGTTATAAAAACATGTTTTGAAATCGGGCTAGGTTACGGTTCGTTTTTTATCTGTATTTTTTATTCCGATTTGAAAACAAACTCTTCTCCGTAAAAAGGCATGTTTTCAATTTCATATTTTTCCCAATATCTTATAATCAGAAAGTGGTTTTACCTCCCTCCTTTAGCGTAGCTAACACTACGTAACTTATTCCTCCAAATCTAATTTTCAGCTCCGGCAAATTGGCTGTAGATATGCTTATCGATTTCCATCTTGCTATTTTGCTTCCCATATTTTCTTACTAAAACGTTCTACTATATTTTGTTTTAATATAGACAAAATTTAAATAATTATTGTATTGCACACAGCGCCATCTAGCCCTAAATTAAAACATAGGCCGTTATTATGGGTGCCCGCAGACTACGCGCAGAATATTTTCTTACATTATCGCGATAACGCGAAGGTTCGCGTTGTCGCGACACGTGTCCAAAGAATTCATCCTATCGCGATGTTTTAGATTATTGCGACGTAGCGCGATGTGGTTTCGTCGTAGAGTGTCGTAGATCAAACACGAACTTTTTATCACGACAACGCAACTCGAATTCTCGCGACTCAATGTAGCCATAGCATTAGAAACTGATATCTGTAGAGCATATTTATAGATCCGTATTTCTCGGCTGGAACCGAACACACAACATTCAGACCGTCGCAGGCCGGTGTTTGCCTACGGCGGTAGTGATTGTCAAATATTAAAATCTCATGGAAAAGCTGCATAGTAACGCTTCTCATTGATTGATTACCTATAATTAATTTAGACCTAAGCAGTCCTGATTAAGAACTGCGCGAGTTATTTACAGCTGAAAGTAAGGCCTTTGATCACGTTTCTTTTGTTTTATGTTTTAAGCAGAGGTAATGCCGCTTATACCTACATGTTTTTTTAAGGTTTTCCTACTATTGATAGGTACGTCGAGGATATATTATGTGTATTAGTGTAAAATGATTGATTAGTCGATAGTTAAAGGCTTAGCTAGTTTTAGCTTTTTAATAAATAATTTCAAAAATACAGCCTGTTTTCATTAGGTAAACGCCATTCCCCTTCCTACTCTACCTACTAAACTGACGTTTCGAGGACTTTCTAGCACCTCAAGGTCATGGTGACAGGTAGACCATGAAGCATGTTCTATTATGAGTGTACCTACATCGTTAGGCGAAGTACAAACGTTGCAAATAAAACTAATTTAATTCTCTATCTATATTCAGCGCGCGCTATCGCCGACGAGACGCGATGCTACTGGTGCGGCCCTCTAGCGGAGCAGGTCCACCGCAGCCAACGCGCGCCCCCTTGCGACCCCTTCGAGCGACACATGACCGTCTGTGACAAGGGGTACACGCACTGCGCTATCGTGGCTACGTCACCCCGTGAGTACTAACAAACTAGAACCACTAGAACCTTGCCAATGTAGGAGTTCAAAGTATTCAAACTTTAAAATTCACACGATTACAGTTAGGTAGGTGGTGACAAGCTCTGAACTAGGGCCGAAGGGATCTTATAACTATAAAGGCTTAAAACTATAACAATATTAATGTTCACTCATGACTACTTTTTCATCACGAGTGAGAAGATAGCAATGTAACTAATTCTGACCCGCCTTTATTAGCGGCTCTACCGGTCTTCGTACCGGTACTCCAAAAGAGACACTACAATGGAAGCCACCTTAGCTGTTACTTTTAATTTTATGTCGATGTAGAAACTAGGGGTGGGCGTGTAGGTATATAGTGACGAACTCTGGAGTCTGGCCGAAGAGAACTTTTAACTATAAACACCTAAAACTATAACAAATACTTTTAACATAGTTACATTTTCCCGGGTTACAATGGTCTTGGTTGCGAGGTGACTGACAGTCAATCCCCTCGCGACCGTCTTGGTAACATGGTTGAAACGGCTCCTTCCCCGACCCCCAAAGTCTTTTGTTCTCGAAAAATAAACTTTCATACATTAGTTCCCTCTACCCCCAAAACAATTAAAATAAAAATACAAAATATTATTTTTTGTTCCCAACACCGCCAAGCACAATTTTAGGTATGGTTAGCAAGAAAAGTTTCTGAATTAAAGATTATAGTTGTTGGACTAAAATTATTTATTTTGTAGATAGGTGCCTATATACATACAGTGTTCAGTACAGTACAGTACAGTACAGTTATCATGTAAAACAATCACAGATAAATCAATCAAACTTAATAAAAACGAAATAAAAAAATAGACTTATCTAAAGTTAAAACCATTAAAAGAATGACTTATTAAAAATTTAGTATGGTTTAATAAGGTATTAAAAATAATTTTATTTGCTATGGTTTAATTACATATTAATAAATCTGAAAATAGATGTATTACTAGAGAGAGGTTGCATCCTTCTCCGATCCGGAAGTAATATTTATATGCTGATGAGTGATGGATGACTTATAAATAACGTAAGCTATATTTTTTAAATAATTAACGGGGTGGAAAACGTTACGGCTTATTATACGAATTCAATTCACAATCGTCTTAAGCGACGAGATCAAATTTGGGGCGGGAGCGGTCATAAGTAGTCATAACTATCTTGAATTGAATAAACCAAAATTCATATCTCAAAAATACATTTCAAAACTAGTAACATTATAAGTACCTACTTAAGTAGATTGGGCAGTAAGAAGACGCCATGAAATCCTACTCCGGATTGGCGAATGTCCCACGCCTTTGAACCGTGGTAAGTCCTGACACATGTTTGCATGTGTATAAAGTAGCTAATTTCAAATAAAACAATAAAGTAGTTATGTACTTACTAGGACCATCAATGAGTTTAAATTCCGTTGGTACACTGGGCCCAGCATCAGCGGCATCTTGTTCACTCATTTTGTTAAACACAACACTTATTATTTCATATGTAGGTGGTACAAGTGGTCGTCACAATTGGTCAAGGTTAACTGGTTTACTGATAAGAAAACGGAATTTGCACTTCCGAAGCCGGAAACAATTAAGTGAAAAAAAGGCAAAACATAGCTGTCTCTTTCGCACTTGGTACTTTGGACTTGTGATGTGTCGCCGATACAAACTGCATTCAGACCCCACCGCAATGCAAAAATATTACTTGTCATTGGAAGTATTAACTTGAACATTCCACAAGCCATGTAAAGTCACATAATTTTAAGAAATTAAACTCTGTTTTGTTGACTGTACCCTGTAGAACTCTTGGCGGTCGTGAGAATTAAATGGTATACCTAATTAAAAGCCTTGGGGATAGTGGTAATAAAATTATGGGGGTCGGGGAAGGAGCCGTTGAAACGTCGAGGTAATAAAATAAATAATAATACCTACGCCAATAAGACACGGGAAAATGTAACTATGTTAAAAGAATTTGTTATAGTTTTAGGTCTTTATATTTATAAGTTCTCTGTGGCCGGACTCCAGAGTTCGTCACTACCTACACTCCCACCCCGAGTTTCTACATCGACATAAAATTTAAAGTAACAGCTAGGGTGGCTTCCTTTGTAGTGTCTCTTTTAGAGCTGCGATACAAAGGCCGGTAGAGCCGCTAATAAAGGCGAGTCAGAATTAGTTACATTGCTATCTTCTCACTCGTGATGAAAAAGAAGTCTTGAGTGAACATTAAAGTCTGGATAAAAGATCTACCCGACATCGACACTAACCGTCTGGTGAGATAGCGGTCTTACTTTAGAAAGTATCTTTACTGAAATGTCTCTTGTCAGTCGAAAGATTAAGTACCTGCCTAACTGAAACGAATTATGTTTACAGCTTACGCCGAAGCAAGGCTGTGCGTGAAATTCTATCAAGACGAATGTTACTCATTGTACTGCAATTCGACGAAAACTTGGCGAATGGTGTGTCCGTGTCGTGGGGACTTGTGCAACGGACCTAACACTGAAAGAGAAACCAACGCATTCTCAGCTCTAGCCAAAATCGTAGCTAAAACTAAACGAAGCAAAAGACAAACTTTTAGCAAAGTGAGGGTTGGTTTTCTCGGCATTAGAACTGGACCACGTGATAACACTACAATGGCTAATAAAACTAAGATTACTAACGCCATTGAATCGCAAAAGGAGACTCCACCTATAGAGATCTCAATAAAAAACACCACAGTAACCAACAATATTTCTAAAAGATATAACGACGAAACTATCATAGAACACGGTAGCACAGATAGTATTAAAAATGAAGATAATGCTTTAAGCAGCGTTACTACTACAATGCACACTACTGTCGAAGTTAATAAAGATCAAAATGAAGCAACTACACCTATCGATGTTAAAGTTACACAAACTAGTTCTGAAATGACTACTACTATGAAACCAACCAGTACACAGGCACAACTCGCGGTTTTTAATAAAGTTAATACAAATGACAAAATGCCACCTCCTGAATCATTAAAGCATAATGAAACTCCCAAGGGTACAGAACATACTACTATGGCAACCATAGATATATCCACTGTAGATAATATAGCTTCTACTAAAGAAACTAATCGAACAAAGAATTTTGCAACACATAATATCCCACACCTTTTAACACCCGTTTTGGCTATAATGTTATATTTATAAAAACAATACACATATATAATAATTTGAGCTAATAAATTGGCATTGATCTCTAAAAGACAAGCTTTAATTATATGTAAATGTTCAATTCTGTAGTTTGAAAGTATTGTGATATTAGATTTATAAATTAACTATATTAGGTTTTAGCAAAGTTTTGATTAGCACAAATAAAAGTACAAAATAAACGTCTCATATCATTTTATTTCCTATTCCAAGTTTATTGAAATCAAAAAATTATTAATAAAATTGGAAAATTCCTTTTAAAGTATAAAATCATACTTTTCTGATATCTGTCGATTACTTGATTTGTGTTCTAAACTTTTCATACCTTGAGCAAACGCTTCGTTAATATCTGATTTAAAAGGTACCTTAGACTTTTTCTTCTTTGAAGCAGGAGTATAGTAATCGAAAGACATTGGAGGCTCAACTTCATTTCCTTGACGCTTCCTATATTCTGTGTCGTCATTATCACTTAATTCATTGACAATATCCGCTGACTCTTGAGGTTGTACAAAGTTTCTGTATTTCATATCTCTTTTAGGTGGTGGCGAGTTGCGTCGGTTATAATTATAGTAATCTGGTGGGATTGTGCTTTTATTCTTTTCTTTATTCGTGACATTACTATCACTGAATTCATTAACTATGGTTGCAGTAGTGTTTCTATAATTCAAATCTTTTTTAGGAGGAGGTGAATTTCGTTTGTTATAATCATAGTAATCTGGTGGGATTGTGCACTTATTGCTTTCTGCATTTGTGTCTTTACTATTAGTTAATTCATCAACAATGGGTACAGTCTCTTGGGGTTTTACAAAGTTTCTATAATTGCAATCACTTTTAGGAGGAGGTGAATTGCGTTTGTAGGAATTTAAGGGGCTTTGATTGCATTTACTGTTTTCCTGGTCTCTCTTTGATGAAAAATACAGACCTCTTTGTTCATCTATTTCAGTGATGATCGGTGGTGAGGGTGTTCTTGGCTTAGGTCTGACTTGAGCCCAAGTTTTAGGAGCGTTAGTGTTTTCACCTATCTTTCTACCAGTATTGTCAAACGTATAATCAGTTTTACGACTAGAAGACGCTTGGGGAGGTGCAAATTCATCGATTCTCTTACTTCTTTGCTGTTCCACATATTCTTCTTGAGTCATTTCTTTGAATCTTTTAACTTTGTCTTCAACTCCTTCTTTGCCGAGATCCCACTCTCTGATGTAAGATTCACGAAGTTTCTGTCTCTCTTTTTCGAGTTCTTCTTTCTTCTTTTTCTCTTCCTCTTTCGCTTTGGAATCTGCTTCGTTCTTCTGTTGCGTCAAAAATTCTAGAAGACATGTTGTGAAGTCTTTTTCATTTTCTGAAACAAATTAATTTAATTGAATAGATTGACCGGTTAAGGGAGAGGGGGCATGATGTCCGTTCCGGAGCGTTCCTGCTGTAAAGGTTGTCCATTGCGGTTCAACGCGGGAAAGCTGCTAGCATTTTGGACAGCTTTGCATCGGGAACGCTTGGGGATGGTTTATTTTAGGTTAAGTGTATTTTTTTTTGTTTAGTTATGATAAGTTTAATTGTATCATTGAATTGTATTTTCTTTTGGTAAATAAACATTTTTCTTTAGTGTTATTGAATAGATTGTATTTTAAAGTGTTTACATGAACTTGGATAAATCACAAAGAGTAGAAATCTGTAAAGAATCCATGATAGATGACAACACGAGTTTTACTCGTAAATACAAACAAACAAATACAAAGCCAGTGATTGGGAGCCGTTTAATTTTGGAGAATTAACATTTTCAGTATAATTATATTTTGCTCAAGGCATTTTACTAGAAATATTTTACAAGGAGAGAAATGCATCATTCAAATTCTCCCTATAAGCGGACCCCAAGAGGCTCTCGACAGAGATGCAGCCGGAAACATCGCTCGGATGATGATGATGATGATGAAAATTCTCCCTTGACAGGATTCGAACCTGTGCCCCTTGCTTGCCGGGCGAGTGTGCTAACCACTGCGCTACACGGGAACCCACGTTACACGGTGAATTAACGATGTTAATCCTTCTTGTTTTGTTTACCGAGTAAGGCTTGGTTAGAACATCCAGAAAATTTTACAACTTTAATTAAAAAAAATGTTTTTTTTATTTCTTAGTATCTACCTTTAGGTTCCTCCGGCGGCAGCCCCGCTCTAGCCCGCTGCCGGGCGCGCGCCGCCTGCACCCTGGCCGCAATGATATCCTCGCGTTTCTTCCTCGTGTCCTCGGCTTGCTTCTGAGCCTGCATGGTCTCTTGTCGCAGTCGGTTTAACTCCTCCATTTGTTTATTCCGTTCTTCTTCATCAGTACTGAAGGCGTAATAGCCCACACCGTGTATTCTGGCCTCTGGAATAGGTTAGGTTAGGTTAAGTATAACGCCTGACTGAAAAATATAGTTGCATACTATACTTCTCTTGAACTACCTACCTATTATAGAAGCCTACTGTATAGGTAAAAACAGTGTTTTTTTTTTCAGGAAAACAAGGAAATCCTAAAACGACTGTTGTCATTTGAAAACTGTCTTTGTTTAATCTTTTATTCATTTTATTATTTAGAAAATATAGGAAGAAAATTTGTCTGGCGTGCTGAATAAAGGAGATCTTAGGAGAATTTCCCTTAATTTCGAAATAATTAAGATCTGTGTTTTTTAATTTGGCACAGGATAGTTACATAGAGAATCTGGGGGTACCTTTTTGCGATACATAAACCGATGCGTTTTCTAATAAGGAACAAATCACTCTAAGAGACCAATGGTTGAAGTAGGCAGAAACTTAGCAAATTGCAAAAAAAAAACCAATCCCATACATTTTGTATTGTTAAGGCAGGTAAGCATAACTCAATTTCTGTAACTTACATCAAAAATGTAAACAAAATACTCATACATTGATTTAAAAGTAACAGCTCTTTATTCATTCATATTCTTTTCCTTTAAAATTGGCAGTTCTTTGTTTACATTTTTGATCTGAGATTCTGAAATAAAGTATAATTTAGACCGCGACAGTTACATACCATCAAACAAAAGATCCTGGTAATGAATATCTCTGTCCTTTGCAAGCAGCTCCTTCTCTTTCTGTTCCCATTTTTCACGAAGCGATTGCAGGTAGTCCTGGGTTTTCTGTACAAGGAATGGCTTGTCTTTTTGAGGTTCCTGAAATAAAAAGTATTTTTAGTAGCCTGTACCACCACAACTAGATCTTAGATTACCTAGATGGTGGGTATTCTAACAATGTTCAAATTGTGATCCATCTTTTTAGGGTTCCATACCCAAAGGGTAAAAACAGGACCCTATTACTGAGACTCTGCTGTGTGTCCATTCGTCCGTCTGTCACTAAGCTGTATCTCATCATGAACCATGATAGCTAGACAATTAAAACTTTCACAGATGATGTATTTCAATACTTTTCTGGGTGTTTTCTATGTATACTATGTATGTATTTACAAGAAAAAGTATATTATGTAGTATATCTGTTGTCTAGTACCAAAGTACAAGCTTAGTGCTTAGTTTGGGGCTAGATTGCGCTATGTGCATTGTCGTGCAATATTTATTTATTTATATAACTATCCTTACCTCAGTTTCCGTCTCCTCAACATCCCTTTCGTGCTCTTTAAGCATGATCTTCATGAGCTGGTGGTCTCTCTTCTGGTACAAGACGAGGTCCGTCTTGAGACACTTCCGCGTTCTGCCCAGACAGTCCGTGAACTCAGTCCTGAAATAGATAAGTCATGATTGATTTTAGTTTGCTCGCGATCAAGGCAAGTGTAAATCGCGTCCGAAACGTCGAGGTAATTTATAAATAAAATTATCCACAAACGCCATCTAGACCCGTAGTTCTAATAATAAAAAAAAACGTAGTAGAATAGTAGTAAAAATATCTCGTTTTGTTTTTTTTAATGCTCTATACTATTTCAAGGAAAAATAAATCTTTGAAAATTCCATCGTGGCGAGACTCAAACTTGCCTCCATCGGCTTCCGTCCGAGTGTACTTACCACACGAGAACAAGTGTCTTTCAAGTCTTTTTCTGGTGACATTTAATGTAAGCAACCTTTTACGTGAACAAATACGTGAATGGCGCGCGATTCTACAAAAAATAAGTTCTAAACTGTAAAAGTATATTACCAATCATCATTATCTCCAAAATCATCAGATGTTTCGTCTACTACATCATTTATTTCTTCCGGAGGCGTCACCGGCTTTATAACTTCCTCTTCTTTCTTGGTCTTGAAGTCAACGAGGTACCGGCCGGCTAGTTCCGAGTTGCCTGCTGCAGCTGATAGATGTTCGTAAAGTTCAGCTTTTTTTTCTAGAGCAGACCTAAAAATGAACTCTTTGTTATGAAATATTTAAGCTAAGGGTACTAGACGACGAATACACTACATATTACACTTTTTTATTTCTATATTGCAGTTGTGCCTTCACCAGACGCAGCATAGAGGGCGTAGTAGTGTCCAGCCGTACGCTGTTTTATTCTAAACTAGCTGCAACCCGCGGTTTCACCCGCACAAGTCCCGATCCCGTGAAAGTATAGGGATAAAACGGCCTATGTTACTCCCAAAGATGCAAAGTATCTTTATACCAAATTTCATCAAAATTGGTCAAGTGGTTTCGGAGATCATACATTTAATAAATTTACTAAAGCTCAAAAAGCAGGTAACAATTAGTAGATTTATACAAACTTGGCTTTCCGACATGCTTCTAATTCCTCAGTGTCAACTTGTTTCAAGCTGTCCTTAAAGCTTTTCTTATTCTCCAGCTTGTCATCATTTTCTAGAGGTTTCGAGGGAGCTGGCTTGAAGTTCTCAATCTTATGCTGCGGTTGTTGTTTCTTTTCCTTCACTTCCTCTTGCTTCTTGACTAACTCTGCCTTTAGGCTTAGCAACTGGAATTATTTAATTTTAACAATTTACATGTGTTGTTAACTTAGTAAAATTTGACTGGCTAGCTGATCAAGTAGGTGTTATGTTTGGACTATGGAGGTAATAAGTAGGTTGGTAATAGGTATAGACAAAAACAAATGAGAGGGAAGTTGGAATGACGCCATGATTAATAAAGCTTGTTCTTTACATGTTATCGGATTTTATTATAGTAGTGTAGAAACACAATAGTAGGTAACTATGTTGCTTACAAATCTCAATTGAAGGGTCCACTGCAATACTGATGAATGTCCGAATTTATAGTAAAATAAAGTAAGAATGCTATTCAATTTAGTGATAAAAGTAAATAATAATAATAAATAATAAATTCTGTGAACAACACACAGCCATCTAGCCCCGTGGTAAGCGACTAAGCTTGTGTTACGGTGACTAGACAACGGATATAATACTTATATTTATTTTTCTTTTGTAAATACATACATATTATACATAGAGGGACACCCAGACCAGACACAAATATTTATTCTATACTAAGCATAAATACTTGCACCCGGCGGGAATCGAACCCGCAACCTCCTGCATTGCAGTCGCGCTTTCGCACGACGCGCCACAGAGGTCGTCAAACAAATTGCAATTAGAACTAGCAACTGTAGCGGTCAAATTGCCGTTTATCCGTAACTGCAAAAATCAACAATTTAAATCGTTTCAATCAAGATTTGTGGCAAACAGATATGTAATTAGCTAGCTGGTCTTCTCATGACCAACATTATTGTAACATAGTTAAAACATCAAGGCAAGAAAATAAATAACAATATATGGTTAAGAAGTTGATTTAGAAGAAATACGAGTATATTTAGATAAATATAACAAATTAGGTTGACCGTGTAGCCCCAGCGTAGAAAAGGGTTACCCCCATCTTATCTTATCCTGTGGGTGTCATAAAAGTTTTCAGGAAGTAGCATGTAGTTACAGATGTATGTACAAATGTGGAGTCTTAGTAAACGGGTCCCGTTCTTACCCTTTGTCAAAAGGTTATTTCAATACTAAATATTGCGTCAATTGATCCAAAGAAAAAAATATTTTTGTTATCAAATAACCTAGCTCAACGGAATTAATTTATAGTTGAACTGAGTGAATCAGTAGGTCTAACTAATTAGTCAGTCAGTCAGATGAAAGTCTTGTGTCTCTAATGTAAAATAATGGTAAAATTACGTAAAATCATACCGTTGTCTTGTTGAAAAGTATTTTCTTGTTCGACTGCAGATTCATCGTGGTAGGTTCTTACAAAACGAAAACACAGAACATGGCAAGATATTTTAGACCAAGGGATATTTGTATCTCAAGATAAGCAGCAGCAGCTGATTATTTATTATCAAAACTCATTGAAAAACACAAAACCAGAAGAACAACAAATCAAATCAATCGCTTGTGACGTCACGAACCCATGATTGTCTGTCAATGGTCAGAGGTCTGTCCTGCGCTCTGTCGTTGTCATTTGATTTTGTGACCTCAGAGGTATTTTGCGCCAATCCGAATTACACATTTGCCCGAACTTGCCCATTGTAAACCGACCTTAAAGATTTTTACTCTGTGGTGTAGTAATTAAAGACTGAAGTTGGTTTGACATTTTATCATGGTAGACAACTTGAAAAAACCTAAAATTAATTCCAGTTGGCTGATTTTTGAAGGTCACTCATTGGTCATTGGTTAAAAAAGTAATAGGAATTGAGCGACTAACTTCATGGTATAGTTGGCAGACAACCATCTCACTTTCCGTGACGACAATTTTTTTTACATCGAAAAAGGCAGAATCTTTTGTGCAATCATCTACGACCAACACTGATAAAAATAAGCAAGCAACTGTAATAAACAAAAGCATTAACTATTCAACGCAGGTGAAATAATCTTTTGTGTCATCGCACCGTAGAGACGTGAAATCAAAATGTCAACTCCAGCCAGAAGACGCCTAATGAGAGATTTTAAACGGTACGTAAATCTAGAAAACGTGCCACAAAATCCAGAACAAGCACTTATTTTTGTAGCGCTAGACATATATATTTCGAGGCTTCCAATAAGTTTGTATTTGGATCGTGCTGATTCATCAAATTACATCATAAACATTCTAATCGATTTCTATTCTGTTCTATAATTTCGTGAAGAGATCACCCGCAATATCCAACTTCGTTTCAACTTTATGACCTAGAAAAGCTGTTTTAGTACATAGCTGCGTCACAGTTTGCAAATCTCTTACGGTCATTATTTAGGTTATTCAAATACAATGGCAGCTAACTAACAAAGGAAACTTTCTCGTCGTTTTAGTGTTGGGAATTTTAGCAGAAACATTATCCAACACACTTGTTGTGTTCACAAAAACAATGTTGTTTGCCCTTGATCTTAGTGAGTTAATCAAAATAGTCTGGCCTTTGTATGCTAATTACAATTCTTACCTGAATAAAGTGGTGTCTGCCAATAAAATGTTAACAACCCATTTGTAACTGTCCACAGCTTGCAAGAGGATCCACCAACCGGTGTTTCTGGTGCTCCAACAGATAACAACATCATGATCTGGAATGCTGTGATATTTGGTCCCCATGACACTCCCTTTGAGGATGGCACCTTTAAGCTCACCATAGAATTTACAGAAGAGTATCCCAACAAACCTCCGACAGTGAGATTTGTCTCCAAAATGTTCCATCCAAATGTATATGCTGATGGGGGAATTTGTTTAGATATTTTGCAAAATAGATGGAGTCCTACATATGATGTCTCTGCTATATTAACTTCTATACAGGTAATTCATTTAACTATGTTGTATATTGGCCTATTTCCTGTGTAACTGAAATACTATCAAATTAATGAAGACATGTGAGAGGGGTACCTAACCCTCTTTATGTCATGTTTAAATTCTTACTTTATCATTTTATTTACCTATTGGTTTTGAAGTGGGGTAGCTGCTGGATACCGAGTTCGATAAAACTCTTATTGGTATCCAATCCAATTCCAATTGGGAATTCTTCCTACAAAGCAAATGTAAACAAATGTGTTGATTTCTTCAATATAATTTCATCAATGGGGTAGTATTTACGAAATTATATTGAAGAGAATCAATTTACACAAACCAAGAAAATGTATAATATAAACAATTGTATATTATTTATTTCCAGTCATTATTAAGTGATCCGAACCCGAATTCACCTGCTAACTCAATGGCAGCTCAACTTTACAAAGAGAACCGACGAGAATACGAGAAACGGGTGAAAGCTTGTGTAGAACAATCATTTATTGATTAGCACGGAACAGTAGGGAGCTCACACTTCAGTGATGTATGTGCTAGATGCACTGGCGCACCTCCGAGCTGAGGCCCGAACCTCCATACCAATTCATTGGGACAAATGTGTAAATTATTGTTATAAATAACAAAGGCATCATACAGGAGCTGAGGCGATTGTGTGAGTTTTGGTACTAACATGAACTAAACATTCTAGGCAATAAATATATTGAAATCATAAGCTTTACCAGTTCATACGACAATATCAAATAGGTATACAACTCTCCAAATGAACACCATTAAATTAATAATAGTAACTATCAATATTCATATTAGATTCATGTTCATCATGCGTAGATATCAGCTAGTTTTCATTACATAATTAACTCATATAATAGAAATACAAGTGAATTGTTAACTGAATGTAACACCAACTAGAAAAAGTTATTTGTCATACAACATAAAAAAACCCCCTGATTCGAAACTGAAATTACTCATCATTTTGAAACAGTTCAATCAATACCAATAAAACATGAGAGATTCTTATCATTAGAGATTCTTGTTATGTCCCATTTTCTTATTTAGGGGTTTTAAATATTACATTTTGTGAATAGGTATCTTATTTAATATGACCTTTACAGCTACCGGCAAACATCTAGAAATAAAATGGCGCAGAAGTCGAATTTTCATAAAAGTCGCATGTAAAATATACTGCACGAACTTTCCCCTTCCACGTCAAAATTTTCCAACTTATTTGCCGGGTATTGTACCTTACTTAATTCTAACAATTAATGAATGGTACATACAATCTATCGTCCATCATTGCATTAACCACTAAACATAATTTGTTGTGTATGTATTTTAAAAATAAGCACATTAGAATATAGATTGTCTGTGCTTAAATGTAGCTGCATTGTCATCGAATTTGTAAAAGTTCAGTATTTTGTTTCTGAATTCTTAGTTACTTGTATTATTCAACTCACATTTATGTAAATCTTCTCTAAAAATGTTTTTTTTGTGTACCTTAACTACTAAACGTTATTTCTACTTAATTATTGTAAATTGGATTAATGATACTGTAATAGGATCTGCTGCACAATTAGAATTAATTTCCCTTTTGGCAAAAAACAAGGCTGTCCCAATGAATAATTTTAATTAATTTTTAATGTGTAGCAGTTTTCTCTTTTTTATATAAATAGGTTTGAAATGTCTTAAGTGCTCCTCAGACGTTTACATTATTATGTATGTGTAATATTTGTCTTCTAGTAAAATATTATTTTTGGTTTTCAAAGGGAGTTTTATTGAACCTTATCTGTCTTCCAGGCAACCTATGGATGTTGTACTGAACAATATCCAAAAGTTGCCTGAATATAGCTTATTGCAACAACCAGTGGTTTAAAAGTGGTTATTATTATTATATTAATGAAACCAGAAAAAAATATTAAAAATAAATTGTATTAAAACGCAAAATAAGATACAAAAATTATTATTATTTAGGTTCTTAAACATTAATGTATTCTAGTATACATCAAATATGTAGATAACCTACCTACAACATTGATGCTTATAGTATAGGTACATGAATTGAATAAATACTTAAACAGTTATATATTGAATCATCTTAGCATTAGCTCCATTTGCACCAGAAATATTACAGTTCTAACCCTAAATTTAGACACAACAGTATCAAAAATATACCTGCATGTAACACTGTGTTAGTAAATCATGGTAGGTAGTTAAATTTCTAACCCAGCCTGGTGCAAGGTTGCCTAAGGTATTACAAGACTATCTTGTCTTCAAATCTTCTTTCAACTTATAGTTTATCAGTTCCATGCACACCATAGCATCTTCTGCACTGTCATGGCCTTCTACTGAATTCTGAATTATTTTTTTGAGATGTTCGGAAGACAAGTTCCGGAGGGCTCTCTTATAAGGTGGACCCATTTTATGTGGAAACAATACACTAGTATCAACTACAGTATCATGGATTAATTTTAAAGCCTTAAAATCAGATTCTAAACTATGTCCCACCAATATAGTTTTACTATTGAACATAGCTAGTAATGTCGCTTGAACTTCAATGAGTGTTGTCCTCACTCGGGACATTTGCTCTTCGGTTATACCGGAGTATCTAGTATTATAATCAATTATGGGATGTATTGGTTTAATCAGAGTCTCATAGACAACTTTACATGCTGAATTTATAACAGTAACTCTTGTGAGGTCAAGGCCGTGAGTTGTATAACACATTTCACAATCTAATGCGTAAATACCATAATCATCTTTTTCCCGTTCAGGTGGCAATGTCCGAACATAACCTCGTAAATGATCATAATCAACATATTCATAAACATGAGATGGGGCTATGCAACACCCATCTGAAGATGTATCTTGGCTGCAACACTGATATCTAGCTTCACCTCGGACCCTGTATTTGTTATTAGGATGGTAGATGCATTCATCCTTCACTGCTGCAAAACCTTTTTTATTAACTGTGTATTCTTTTTTACACCTACAACAAGTTCTCAGATAGCCCTTTGGCGGTTTCTGCTTATTATTTCGTACATATATTGTAGCCCTGCCTTTCTCAACACTTTCCTGATGAGGTCTAGGAAAACCATTCTCTCTCAGTTGTTCTTCAGTGAGTATCCATTTTTTAATATTTTCGTAAAACCTTGCACCTGTAAATTCTTTTTCATTTGGTTTCTTATTGCGCCCTTCAATGCTCCAAGTACCAGTGCTGTTTGATTGTGTTCCAGAGGTTTCAGATGGTTTTTTAACTCCATTACTCTCTTGTAATTCTCTTCGTAATCTACTGACAGCCATTGCAGCTGAATTTTTATATATTGGAACAGTGTAACACTTTTTGCTAGTATTCAACTCTTCATTTTGTGCTCTCGCATATGCATCTGTTACAGAGATGTATAATTTGAGAGATTCATCTATCATCATATTCAGATATGTTGATCGTATATTTGCTGGAATTTTAGAACCCAATGGTTCTAGTACACCTGGACGGTCAATGAATTTTTCACTTGGAACATGAGCAACTCTTTGAGCCCCTCTTTTAACAGTTTGGCAAATGGTAGAACTGGTTGATGGTAAACTTTTTGCTGACTGAGCTGGTGATATTGTCTTCTTTGCACTAACCATTGTAGAAGCATATGGCACATGTGCAATACGAATTTTAGATATCCCAGTACTTGGGGCATTTGCAGGGGCTTTGAGTAAATCAGGTCTTACCATTGAAGGTTCAGTAACTATTGGCATTTGATTCTGTGAACTATGATACTCTCTCACTTTAGCTAGTCTATCTGCCATAGTTTGAGCTGCGCTTACTTTGAAATCTGGTTTCAGAGAAGGTTTTGGAATAATTTTAATGTTTTTATCTATAGTCCTAGAAATTCTCTTTTTAGTTGGAAGATACTCTTCTTCAGTGATATTGATATCTTCAAGCTTAGATATATCTTCTAGTTCAGTGCTTCTGACCTCTGGTACATATTCTTCAAATATTTTTTTACATTCTAAGGCTATTGTTTCTTCATCATCCTCTGATAGTTCTATTTCTTCTTCAATTTCATTTTCATCAATGTACTCATGACCGGAGTCATCCTTTCTCTTACTTTCATCTTTTTTTTTTGAACTCTTATGGCTTTTATCTTTGTGTTTATCTTTAGACTTTGAATCTTTTTTAGAGCTTTTAGAATCTGAATGTCTCTCTGAACTCCTAGATGAACTATGTTTACTTTTAGGACTGTGAGAATTTGAACTGTGCTTATTCTTATCACTAGAGTGCTTGCTTTTGTTTTCCTTTTTATCCTTTTCCCTGTCCTTACTGGAACTTTTATGACTTGATTTTTCCTGTTTTTCATCTTTACTGGAACTTTTATGACTTGATTTTTCCTGTTTTTCATCTTTACTGGAAATTTTGTGACTCGATTTCTCTTGTTTTTCTTCTTTACTGGAACTTTTGTTACTCAATTTCTCTTTTTTGTCATCTTTGCTGGAACTTTTGTGACTGGATTTTTCCTCTTTCTTTTTCCTATCATCCCTTTCTCTATCTTTGTGTCTATTTTTGTCTTTTACCCTGTCTTCCTTTTTATCGATTGACTTTTCTTTGCTGTCTGTTTTAGACTTATGAGATTTTTGGCTTTTACTGGATTCACTTTTCTCCTTTTTAACAGCATCACTATCACTCTTGTTATTATTGGAGGAGGAGTGTTTTAATTTTTTGGGATCTTCTTTTGATTTTATAGCTCTTTCTTTGTCATTAGACTTTTCTTCATCCAATATTTGACCTAGAATATCAAACTCAGCTCCAAGATCATCCAATCCATTGAGATCGTTTGATACTTTTCTCTTTTTTGAGTCAGGTTCTTCTTCATCACTTGAAAAGCATGGAGCAAGGGACCTTGGTGTAGGTTGATATGTGACTGCAGGCTTACCAGGTATCACTGACACTTTACTAGGTTTGTATTCTAATAATTTACTTTTATTTGTAATTTTATCTGAAGATGGAACATAATTTCTTTTACTAGCTGTTTCTGGAGAATTTGTATTTGGAGTATATTCTTGTAATTCCTTTTCTGTTCCTGGCAGGTACTTCTCCTTTGAGTCAACCGCACCGGGCGGAGTGTACTTATCAGTCTCTACATTTTCAGCACTTCCTGGGGTATATTTAATCGTTGGGGGCACATAGATAAATGGTTTTGAGCCATTTGTGTCAATTGCTGGTCTTTTAATTGGTAAACTGGCAGGTTTTCTTGGAGTGTATGGTACTGGGATATGTCTTCTTTTCTGTTCATTAACATCTTCGACGTTTTCTGCATCAGTGTTGTTGATTTTGTTGAGTTCTGATATTGGTGTCGGGTTGTAGGTGGCTTTCGTGTTGTTCAAGTTTGCTTTAACTTCTACATCCGGAACTTGTGCAGTCGACGATATGCCGTTTGCCTCAGTTTGTTGGAGAACCTTCTGTACTGCCGCAGACACTAGCTTCTGCAAAATCGCCCCACTTTCGATCCCATCGTTAGCGATTTGAGGATCTTTCTTTACGTGGCGAAAGTGACAATAAGGCCTATCACATAATCCGCTATCGTAGAACGGGCAGTTTATTCCATTAAAATAGCCCGTCGACGGAAGCATATTATTGTTCCAAAACAACTAATAAAAAACAAAAATTCAGTCGTAAGATTACAAAGCAAGCAACTCCATCCATTCAAGGAAATTCAATGAATGACAGTTTTTTTTAGTTTGACAGTGATGGAAAGAAATAGCTTGAGTGGCTATGCTCTTTGGTTGGCCAATGAGATTGGCCGCTTGCTTTCATGCAGCCAAACTTGCTGAAAAAGTAAGTTTTTTTAATCAATGTCTTCGTCTTTCCTGCTGTCAATGTCAACGTCATTTGATTGTTTTGTTTGCGTACCATGGTTTCAAATCAAATCACTTTGTGAAGTGTATGTAATGTACGGGTTTTGCTTTGGCTGGCCTTGAAATTAATGTCTATTAGTGTTCTGCAATACCTGTCTGTTGCCTACGTATAAAACTTAGCGAGCAAGCTGATTTCACAATATTCCGAAGGTAATGGAGGCCTCACATTCTGTTCTAAATGTCAATAGAGAATCTAAAAGAAAATGGAGTTGTTCATTAAATTTTTACGTGCCTGTCCGTCCTCGTTTAGAGAACTAACAAGATTGTTTACAGATTTATTTGATAACGTTACCAGTGTTTTTCAGTATTTATATCCTGACTTTGGAGTTGACTAACCTCATCATGATAGAATCAATCGTAGACGATTATGCAGCATACTTCAAACTGGATGTGCTGGATGGATTCCGAACTGTGCAAGACGTCGTTGATAACATGCTTACCCGGCTTGAAGAACTCACTACTGTGCTTCAAATGATCAAACTCAAAAACAGTGATTGTGGTGTGGCCATCACTGAAGACATCAGCAAATATAGAAGTGAAGTAACAACACTATCCAAAAAAATAACCACACTTAGTAATGTTATAATGAAACTGCAATCCAATGTAGATCTTCTGGAGAAACAAGTGGAAAAGGCAGAAACAGATTTCGGTGTAAACAGTGAAAATAAAATCATAAGTTTATTAAAGCCATTTTTGAAAAAAAAGGAGACCACTGCTGTTGATAATCTTAAGTTTGAGAAACTACAATTTGAATCTGTAATGAATAACTTTGAAGAAACTAATGAATAGCACAAAACATTCCAGTAGAATAGAGCTTACTAATTTAATTATTATTAAAATGATTGTTTATTATATTTTATAGTACATAGTTTACATTATTTAAGTTTTTCTCGTTAATGTAAAGTTTATCTAAACTTAAAAAGGGACCTGTTTTAGTTTTAAGAAAAGTGCCTTGGGGAATTGGTAATTAAAACAATAAGTTAATATTTGACTTTTATTCTTATCAAACTTACCAACATTCACTTACTAGGTGTAGTTGAACAAACTTATAAGTAGATTTATCACAATTTTAATCCTTAACTCTTATGCTTATGTTATGGATAAGATATAAAACAATCAGAGCAGTAAAAACATTTTCATGCAGAAAACAGTACAGAAACAGTAGCACATAATCTATTCAAATCAACAATCATACAGTCACAGCTCATAAAGCAAGTCCTTAGTTGTGGAGGTAGAAATGGATAGTTTAAAATCAAGTATTCGAACAAAGATTAATCAAAGACAAAATGCAGTTACAATTTTGCTGATTTATCTCAGTTTTGACCAGTTGTTTAGCATAAACGCTATCTAAATTGAGCAGTAGCCCTTTTACAATTACTATTCGAACTGACAATCGGCATATTTTTACTGTGTACTAAATTAAAAGATGTGTAAACTAGTATTGGTTCACTGTGTACCAGTAGAACCAAATCCATTTTCAGCTCTCTTAGTTTCAGACAAGTCTTTAGCCTCTTCAAGAACTGGGTTAAATATTTTTTCACAAATAAGCTGTGCGATTCTATCACCTTTCTTAATAACAAATTCAGAGTCTGAATGGTTAAACATAACTACACCTACATTGCCCCTGTAATCTTCATCAATCACACCAGCTGAAACAAAAACAATAGATAGGTTACTAACAGTGCAATAGTTGCCTGGAACAGATCCCTTTGAGCAACAAAATTTACCTTCGTTATCAATTTGATGGATGAATTTAATTTAATTGATATTGATAGATATAAAATCTTTATAATAAGGTAACAAAACTGCACTGTTATAATGTAGTCTGTGGTGGAATTTCCAATACATTCTGTTATTGAAAGAATTGTATGTAGAAACACCTTTTAAACCATAACGCCCAATTAACATTATAAGTAGACTTATTTAAAAATTAAAGATGAAAAATTAATGTTGAATTTCATATCACCTATTAACATAACACATATTAAAAACCAAAGAAGTCTAATTTTAATGTAAGTATATCTTGACTTTAATCAGAGAGGAATCTTTCTAAGCAGATGCTGACACAGCATGTATAAGTCCATATGCCCAATCACTCCATCAGTTCAAGCAGCTATGCATTAATAGACAGGACAAACAATTTTAGGAGTAGGTATTATAAATTAGAAAAAAGGACTATGGTGCAATAATGAATTATCAATTGTTAGTCTGACGTTGAGTTTCTTTACTGCTCGTAAAATCTCAAAGTAACAGCAGAAAGAGATAGAAATTCACTTGATCTGTTACTTTGACTTTAAAGTGTTGGTGAAGAAACTCTGTGTAAGAAACATTACCTCCAATATCGATAAAGTTCTTCCAAGCCAGCCCTGACCGTGGAGCGATCCTTCCATAGCACCCTGAAGGCAGTTCTATCTGGAGATCAGTCTTCACAAGTTCTTTTCCACGGGCCGCCACTACGTAGTCATAGGCACTGGAAAGATAAGATAGAGATTCACTATAACAGATTTCAATCATTAACGCTCAATGCCCTTATCTTAAGCTTCAAATACGTGACGACAAATAGAGCTACAGCACACATTATACCAAAGTGGATGAATTTATGTGCTGTAGGTGTGGTTTGTGTTTTTACTTATATAGGTTAGTATGTACAAAAACAAAAAAACTAAAGTAATTACAAGAAATATAGTGTGTAAGAATGTCTATCTATTACAGCATAGTGCCCATTTCGCCTTAAGATGATCTCTTTCAGGTAATCAATGAATCGACAAGATTTTAAGGAAGGGAAAGGTGCTTAGGTACTACTTCGGTGTTCTAGATATTTTTAGATTCTGTGTGGTATCTAAGTCAGTCTTGGCTTGGCCGTATGGTAACCATACTATGATAAACCAACATCTCCGAGAGTGTAAGTTATCGATTTATTTATGTTATCGATGGTGAAACTTACCTCTTCAAATCGAAGCCAGCTGCTTTTTCTGATCCCTTCACAGGTGGAAACGCATGCTCGCTTAGGCGAGTGAATTTTAGAACCGGCGAAGGCATATTCAGTTTTAAAACTGACAATAATCGAGAAAACAGATTTGCAAGTAAAAGAGAGGAATTGACAAACGAAAATATAATTATTTTAATGAAATGGACGCACGCAAATAGCAAGCAGTCAGGCAAAATTGGCGCCAACTTTTAGCGGCTTATTTGACATTGACATTTGACTGTTTTATTGACAGTGAGTGATAATTATGATTATTTATAAGGGCAAGCAAAAAGCTATGTTAAATTATAACTTTTATATAAGTTAGTTATGAAAAAAATAGGTACCCCGATCCAATAAAACTTGTTTTAAAGAAATGAATTTGTTTTATTAGTTTTTATCTACGTATTGCTAACTAATTAAATAAAACAAATTATATTCAAAATCCCCAGACGCAGCGCTGCAATGCAACCGCCATTTTATTCGAATTTATTTCAGATTAGTAAATAACGATCTTGTTGGAATTGAGTTTTTTAACAAATTAATCAGCCTCAGCCTCAGTCGTAGGAAAGGGTCGGGTGCAATTTTTGACTCTACCTTCAATGCTCTATGTACCACAGCCGTTCGAGTTAGCTAATATCGTATTTGTTGCATGAAATCATTCATTATTTCGTAATAGGTACCTACATTTTTTTTCTTTCATTGATCAGTTTTGTGCCATTCAAGTTTTTTCTTAATATCTAATAATTGTCAACTTTTCTTTACTATCCCATTCATAAAACGCACACATATGCGCTTACGCACAACAAGGAATACCTACTACACTACAAGTATCGTATTTGTTGCATGAAATCATTCATTATTTCGTTATTCCTACATTTTTTTTCTTTCATTGGTTATTTTTTTGCCATTCAAGTTTTTTTTTTATTTCTATTAAATTGTCAACTTTTCTTTACTATCCCATTCATAAAACGCACACATATGCGCTTACGCACAACAAGGAATACCTACTACACTACAAGTATCGTATTTGTTGCATGAAATCATTCATTATTTCGTTATTCCTACTTTTTTTTTCTTTCATTGATTATTTTTGTGCCATTCAAGTTTTTTTTTTATTTCTATTAAATTGTCAACTTTCTTTTACTATCCCATTCATTAAACGCACACATATTATGCGCTTACGCACAACAAGAAATACCTATACACTACAACCTAATGATTGTGTATACAGGGTATCACAGTGAGAGTTTTTGAAAAGATTGGGTTTAGTTGAATGTTATATTATGTTATATTTATATCAGTGGAAAAGTTTATTAAGTAGCATTTTTATCAAACAAAAAAATAGGTGTCTGTTTTAAAAACAGCTACAATTGTGTCCAGTACCTCAAAAGATGAAAAAGGTACCCTTATAGGAGCGCTTTGTTGTCCGTCCGTCTAACAGGTTACAGGACCCTTTATCTCAGAAACGCGTGGAGTTATCACTTAAAATTAAAACCCTAACAATAATAAAATTAATTAAATTCCGTTTAATTGTTGGTTAACAATTTCAGACCCACATACAGTCATACATGATACGGAACCTTTTAGCGTGCGAGTTAGACTCGTACTTGACCGGTTTAATAGTATAGATAGATATTTCATTTAAAAAAAAAAACAATTGTTGCACCTATTAGGTAAGGTAGGCATATGATATATGATAGTTCACAGAGCTTGATATAACTTTCATTCAAATGACTCACTCTTCAATTTATTTTTATTAGCTTTATAAAATAAAATAATTTACCTACACTAATGTAATCAATGGTGTATAGTTTTAAAAGCAAAGTTTGTTGTGCCGTTGTTCCTTATGTTGTGAGATTTATTTGCTTTGATGTTAGGCTCATAATGGGTTTTTTTAGGGTTTCTTACTCTAAGGGTAAAAACTGGACCCTTTTACAGCGACCTCACTGTCTGTCTGTCTGTCCGTCTGCAACAGGCTGTATCTCATGAATCGTAATAGCTAGACCAGGGGTTCCCTAACTTATTTGAGTCGCACCCCCCTTTCGACCATAAAAAAAAATCCGCGCCCCCCCGTCCTCCAGTCCAGATTATCAGGTCAGGATAGAAAAGTGTTCAAAATAAGTATTTTTGATGCTCATAAAAAAAAATCAGTCATACTAAAGGTATTTGGTAAGTTGTACCAGATATCTTTGATAGCGCCCGTGAGGAGACCGCGGGGCCAGTCTAGAGGCTGTGTTGGCCGACTGAGGAAACAATATTATGTTCTTCACAGGCGTCAATTTCAAATAATTTCATTGGTCGTATCGAGCCGTCTGGAATGCATTCTCTTGGCGATCGCAGGTGCACAAGTGGCCCGCGCCCCCCTTGAAATATCTCTGCGCCCCCCCTGGGGGGCGCGCCCCCCAGTTAGGGAACCCCTGAGCTAGACGGTTGATATTTTCACAGATGATGTTTTTCTGAACCCGCTATAATAACAAAATAAAAGGGGCTTTCTTAAAACGCAATGATACCGCGATTTATTTTTACCACTAGCGCCATCCAGTGATGGAGCGATAGACTGGTGCCCCAGTAGTAAAACAAAATAACGTTCTTGTTGCGTTCACAGATTGGTTGGTCCAGTGTTCATTTTAGGGTTCCGTACCCAATTGTGATAGTAGTGGTATTTACATTAAACTAACACTAGTGCTGTAATTAAATTGACTAAATAATCTGTTTACGTAACAGTAGCTTTAGATCACGACAAATCTACGATTTTTTTATAAGATAAGAATTAATATTTTTGAACTTGAAACTGGCTGAAAAGGGAAAATAACCCCTTTTAATTTATGAACTTAATTAGTACTACGATAAAATCAATGCCTAATCAAATCAACAATCATAATTAATAAACACTGTTATTTTATGCTGTTTTTAAGTAGGTATGTATGATGTGATGAACAAAAAGAATTTAAGGTAGGTAGTCATAGTCACCTAGACACCGACCTAGACAGAACAATTTTCATTTTACCCGACTGCGCGATGCAAAGAAGGGTTATTGTGTTTATCAGTCTATGTATGTATGTATGAATGTTTGTTTGTATGTATGTTTGTTCCTATGTGGCGCTCCAGAGGCCAAACGGATGGACCAATTTTGATGATTCATACGTCAATCGATTTGTCTTAATCCTGGGAGTGTCACTGAAGATATGACAATTATCAAATTTCAAAATGGCGATCACTAGTCGCCATTTTGTGAAAAATAAAAAAATAAAATTTACCGACTATGTCGAGTGGGGTATCGTCGAATAGGTATTTAAAAAACATTCTTAGGTTTCCTTGATCATTTTTCATTTAGTTTAACTATTTGGGATATACAACGACTTAAAGTTGGTTAAGAAAACAAAAGTTGACTGACCATATCAAGTGGGATATTGTTGAATAGGTATTCAAAAATCATTGTTATGTTTCTCTAACCATTTTTCATTTAATGTAACCATACTGAATAGTCCTCAACTTACTGAATAATCCTCAACTCAACCCCCTCAATAAAATGTGTGTGTCAGAATGGCTGGTTGTCTGTGGCTTTGATCTATGAGAGTTGATTCAAAAATTGCTACATAATTGCTTATATTTGCTACATATAACAAAAAATTGCTACATAGTATATATATTTAGAAATCAAATATTTTTTTTGACCAGCCATTCTGACACACACAATAAAATGATGCGATTGCGATTAAAATACAGGCGCGTTTTTTTTTTGGACGAAACATTACCGTAACCCGTAACTAACAAAGGTAAATAAAATTATGTAGGTAACAAGCAAAATAGGCTTATGCATTACTATTTTTATTATACAATTAATCAAAACAATCAATCTATTGGATCAATTTTGATGAACTCTGTGGCGCGTCGTGCGAAAGCGCGACTGCAATGCAGAAGGTTGCGGGTTCGATTCCCGTCGGGTGCAAGTATTTTGTGCTTAAAAAAATAATATTTGTGTCCGGTCTGGGTGTCCCTCTATGTATAATATGTATGTATTTACAAAAGAAAAATAAATATAAGTATTACTTATATCTGTTGTCTAGTAGTCGTAACACAAGCTTAGTCGCTTACCACGGGGCTAGATGGCGCTGTGTATTGTTCAGAGAATGGAAAAAAAAAAAACAGTTCATAAAATAAATAATCGTCTCTTTTTCCGTTGATTTTATTAACGTAAGTCCCGATCCCACGAAAATATCGGGATAAAAGTTACCTATGTGGTAATCCAGGATCTCCAGCTATCTGTATAAACAATGATCTTGCGTTTCATTGCAATCGGTTCAGTGGGATTGCGTGAAGGATTAACAAACATACCTACTCGTTTGCTTATTTACACAAAAACTTTCACCTTTAGAATATTATAGTACCTACCTATTATTTTTTTATAATAATTTATAAGTAGTTAGTAAATACAGATATTTAAAATAAGGAAGGTTAGTCAACCCATACCTATATACAGAAATTATTTGTGGTTTCCGAATACCAAATTCAAAATCCACAAAAAACTTCTACCTGCTACAAAAAGGTCTCGGTCGGATTGCAAACCGTTGATCTCAAGTTAATCTTGCCATAAGGACAAGGGGCTCGAAGTGTCGCCAGGCAGTAGCCTCGATCAATATTACGTTTCACCATTACGGAAGTTAAGTACCCAGAAGTACCTACAGCCAAGATATTCACTTCAAGAACATCGAATTCATCAATTTGTCGACGGATCAACAAAGCAAAACGAAACACTTCAAAATATGTTTTAAATATGTGATGTTCGTGCTAACCTACCTACGTGCAGTGATTCATACGGTCGAGCCCCCAAGAAGGGGAGTTTGTCCATTTTTATATTTACATCGAGTCCCTCGCGACATGCGCGGCGTCTCTCCGCCAGTCTCGCTACTACAGTTTCACGCACATACACCACTGCTATGAAACTCATGTAAATATTACTACTACCATAGTATTTACCCGCGAATTGTTGTTTTTAAACATTCATTACCTGAAGTGTACATTAATATTAAAAGTGTATGTGAAAATGTAAACGGTTTATGTGAGAAATTGTGAGAAAAGTGAGAGAATTGTTTCGCTTCGATCCAAGTGTAAGGAAATGCCGTCCGTGCTCAGAGTGCCTATTTCAGGAAGCATTTCAGCAAGGAACTTTTCGTTCTCCTAACTAACGCCAGAGGTCAGTAGTTACTGTTTATTAACAACTTTATTATCTAACGTGTTTTAAATAAAACTACGAGATAGGTACTTAGATTAATAATGCAATATACGCATAGCAAAGTTCAATCACCGGCATGCGCTTCCCTCTTTATCATCCCTTCTCCGCCCTTTACGCATGATCGACCGAAGTTTTGGGGTTCCCTTTGTAGGGTAGGGTGCGACAAACATAAATATAGGTAGGGGTACGTAGACAGAATAAATTATGTAGGTAGGAACTCTTGCGAAACGTACCTAGTATGACTTCTGAATTACGTAGACAGGTACATTATACAGAGGTATCTGGTAAAATGATGTTAATAATGGTTTAAAATTAATTAATTAATTGATAAGTCCCTATTCGATTATAATTAAATAAAAAATGTAATTATAACGTAATTATAATGTATATTTGTTAAAAGCAACCATAGTTATTTCTTTTCCAATAACCGTAGTTTAAGACCTAAATATAAATTTAATATTAGCATGCCACAAGCAAATAATGCTCTATTTCATAAGAGTGCCTACTTTACTGCAATAAAAGTGTATAATGCATTACCAACAGAATTTAAAACCTTAGAAAATGTAAATATCTTTAAGTGTCGACTAAAAAAATGGCTTATAGCAAATTGCTTTTATTCTCTTAAAGAATATTACGAAAAAACTGGCACGATCATTCACTAGTTATCTAATTGTATTAGATCTTAATTATCTTTAGATTTAGTACACAACATAAAATATTGTATGCCTGTAGTGGGTAAGTGATTGTATCCAAAATATTTAAATTTAAGACCATTATGTACATCACTTAAACAATAAATATTCTTGATTCTTGATTCTTGTAATATTAGGTACCTACCTACTATGTGAAGTACGTCTTATCTTCTACTTAAACTAACGAAATACATTTTTTTCCGATTTTTTAAGACAATTTTTTAAAACTAAAATAAAAATAATTACTTACAAGTTATTATAATATTTAACCTACATTATTTATTTATTTAGACCATTCGCCTTATTAATTATCCATAGGTATCCGTTTAAGGACACTCTGTATTGATTGTCATTCATAATTTATTGGTAGAGTACATACCTACGTTCGTATGTGACAAAAAACTGAGCTTTTATCTCTTTCTTTTACCAACAAAACAATCAAAGATTAAAAAATAGCAACGATTTTTTCAGTGTCCTTGCGTCATGAAACAGCTCTAATTCAAAATGTTTGTACCCTAACTATTACTCATGTACACAAAATAACTCTACTAAATCTTATTATTATTAATAATTTAAGACACTAAAACAGAATATTAAAATGAGTTCCTATTTAAACTTTAAAGAACGGGCAGGTTTTTTTTTAGGTCGAGACGAGATAAATGGCGTGCATAAGAAAAATTATAAATATCAGTAAGATATCAGTACTTAAATTAAATACGTAGGTACATATCGCATTCAAATCTTGATTGGAACGAGCGTATTAGCTCGGCTCAATGATATTGTTGTTTTCCGAGTTAAACTACCGACCGGTCCGAATAATTCGTCGCGATTGGTTCAAAATCCATAACTGGCCCCCGAGAGCCAGGTGTCGTTCACACCGCGGCGGCCTCGCGCCTCGTCTCGTTAATCACTCGTGTTCGCTATTGTTAAAGCGCGGTGAACAGCCATCTTTATCAAATTACGGCAACTCAATTTCAATAATATCGTTCGAGTGTTATGTTGTTGTGATACTAGAAAAATGTAATCTTGAAAGATCCGTTGTGTGTGTAGTGGAATCGAGTGTACGTTCTCTTTTGTTTCACGATTAGCTGACGCTACGCTCGGCCGTTGAATGGAAGCGTAACGCTATGCTAGCTACGGCCAATCAGTCGCCCGCCCATTATAATGATGGATGATGTCGTCTTTTGCAAAAACAGTGTAGTGTCAAGTTTTTAATGAAAAACGTGAAGGGTGCCGTTTAGTGTCGTATGTTTCTGTGTTAAATACCATGAAAACTGCGTCGTAATTTGTAATACATATTGCCTAAATGAGTGGAATGGCGATGCGGAGCGCGCGGGCCCGAGCATGCGCGCCAGTTTTCTTACAATCGCTTGGAACGCACTGAGTGTTCTACGTTTACGTGCACATCAAAATGGGAAGGTCGAGATTCCCAGGGAAGCCACTTAAATTTCAAAACAGAAAGCGTATTAGTGTACTATCTGGAACTGTTTATCATGAGACTTCTGCAGAGAGCAATCCGCCCGTTCGCGGCGCAGCTTCTCATCATTTACAGGGGGAACAAGAGGTAACGCATGTTTTGACAGTTTTGTCATCTTAAAAACCAATTATTACATCTAAATTAACATTAAACATATGGAAATATTATGTTTACGTAATAATCAGAAGCATTACAAGGCGATAATCGTTATTAACATCATGTACCTACGTATCTATTACAATAAGTACATACCTACTTTGACATTTCAGTCAGTGTTCCATTTTGATGTCAACAAATCATTTTGTACATTTGCATTGGCAAGTTACTTACTGCCTTCAATTCTAACTAGCAGCTAATGTTTCACTTGTTTCTGTTAAGATTCTCTTTTGTTTTGGTTGTAAAACACAATTTGTTAGTAATTATTTCAATATAACCTCATTTTATTATATACTCTGAAGTAATAATTTTTTCTGTTTGGCCTGGTACATTGTACTATATTAAAAGTCCCTATTGCATAATATCATAACTTTTAACCTTTTAGCCATAATTTTATTATTGCAAACTGAAATTTCTTTGTTGTTTTGATTCAATGTTTTTGATATTCAGGAAGAAGAAAAGAAAGAAAACAATAATGAGAATACAACAGAGAGCAATCAAATCAATGTATCGGAAGTTGTAAACAGTGATCAGGATAACCAGCAAAAGATTGCCAGTGACCCATCAAAATCCCCAGTAAGAACGAGATCACAAAACAAAATGGAACCCAGTAAAGGTGACAAACCTAAACCAGTGAAGAAAACTGTAACATTTGGTACAGTCGAAAGCTGCGAAGATATCTTTTTTCCACTCAGAAAAGTACCAATCAAACATCATGCTCCTCTCGTGCCTATAATAAAAAAGAAATCAGCACTCAAACAAACAGAGTACTCAACATTCAGTAGTATTCTTAAACCAGCTAAGTTAACCGATTTGAGTTCTAAATCATCCTCCGAACATCAAGAGGGTTACCAAAGGAAGAACTTAAATCCACTTTCAAAGCCTATGAACAAATTTTCCCAGTTTGGTGAAACCAGATGCATATCTCCACCTCCAAGGAATTTGTCGCCGGTCGAGAAAGACAGTGGCAGCAGTAAATTCTCATTGCCAACGAGAAGTGCACACTCTTCAAGAGTTATCAAACCAAACAAGAAGTTTATTGATGGTGAAGAACAATCCTCAACAACAACCAGTATATCAACAGGAAAAGTATTAAAGAAGCCTAAACTAAAACAACTAGTTTTTAATAACTTGCATGATGATGATGATACACCTGACGAAGAAGAAATCGAAAGAATCATTGAGAATGATAAAGCGAAAGAGAAGCTAGCACTGAAATCATGCAATTTATTCAAAGATAAAACCACTAACTCGTTTTCTGTGCTCAGCACTGGTAGAAAACCTGGTGAACTATTTACATTTGATAAAGATACTCCACAAGATGAGAACTCCAACTTGGAAAATGTTGAGACATCTAAGACCAAGAACAAAGAAGATAGGACGGGTCATGCGATGCGTAAGCTTATGGATATATCAGATGCAAGCAGTTCTAGTAGTTCAAGTAGTGGGTCTGAAACTGAAGA
Source organism: Idaea biselata (assembly GCA_958496205.1). Classification (NCBI taxonomy): domain Eukaryota; kingdom Metazoa; phylum Arthropoda; class Insecta; order Lepidoptera; family Geometridae; genus Idaea; species Idaea biselata. The sequence continues at coordinate 22,513,268 of OY292402.1, forward strand.
AAGTTGGGATAGTGACAGTCCTCCGGCGAGTGGAGATGAAGAGAAGCCTGCCTCTCCTAGTCCCGAGAAAGAGAAGGCATCTGCATCACAGCTCCTCCGAGGAAAAGTCATTATAAGAGAGGCGAGATTGCAACTGGCGACACCTTCAGCCCCATCTGGGTTAGATGGCCCATTCTCAACAATAACATCATTATCACGTAAGTATCTTATCCAATTGCAAAAGTTTTTTGAGCTTGTAGTAGCTCTTAATAATTAATTAAACTGAATGAATGATGCGTTACATAAGTGCTAATACCATGAGATTATAATTTAGACAAAAAGGAGCCATATCACTTCCAATATTTTAATGGCAGATCCAATTCAATTGAACATAATTTAACAAAGCTACATTATCATCATCATCATCAATAGTTTTACAGCCCGATGATGATTCTACTAGGTTTTTCTTTGTTCAAGACATGTATTTTTTATTTTCAGCAACAAATGTACCTCCAACTACAGTGACTTGTGGTGTTTGCGGAGCGGTCAGATTCTACAGATTTGTAAAGCAAGCCCGCAAGTTTGGCATATACTCCTGTGAGTCTTGCCGCAAGTTCATATCCAAGATGCTGAAGAAGGAGAAAATGTCACACAAAACTGGAGTAGTTCAGATGGAGTGTTTGAAAGGAGAAGGTAAGACAGATCTTTGATTTCTTTCTTTGATCTCTTTCTTTGAAGTATTTGATATGAATTATAAAAATACTTAACCTTTACTTTTCCTAGACAGAACATTAAGACCCTTCACAAGAAATATTGCTTTTCCATTTTTTAAAGTCAATATAAAATACACATACAGTAGTTTTGCAAGTTAACTACTTGTGCTAGTTATTGTACTTACTAGTACAAGTGGTTAGTGATTTACTGGTAGTACTATGCTAGTAGTACTATTCACATAAATTCAAAAAATATAGATGCAGTCTTTGATATATTAAATATTATTAAATATAAAATATGTAAAATTTCAGGAAACTGCAATGTGCCACCAATAGTCAGATCTCAACAGTGGAAGTTGCTAAGATGCACAAACAAAGCTAGGTGTCCAGCATGTTGGTTGAAAATGTGTCTGAAAGCATTCCAAGTGCCACCTAACATTAGGTCTGGACTGACGGCCATGTTACCGTCAAATATGAGGTCCGGCCTGAAGTCTGTGTCTCTCACACCCAGCCCTCTACGACTGGCAAACCAAACACCTGCATCTCAGACAGTGTTTGCTTTGCCAACTGTTACCAATGACAATGAAAATAAGATCTTCAGCTCACTGAAGCCTGCTAAGAAATCCTTAGAGGAAATTGAAAAGCCTGAGGAAAAACCAGCAAAAGAACAACCAGAAGAAGAGTCTAAAGATGATATCAACGCATCTAGAAAGCGACAACTGACTAGAGTGAAAGTCAGGAAAAAAGATAAGAGTGAAACAAAACAAACTGAAGACCCTAAAAGACAAAAGGTCGAACTCAAGGGTCCGAGAGTTAAACATGTGTGTAGAAGTGCATCTATCGTTTTGGGACAACCAATTGCTACATTCCCTACTCAAGAAGAAAAAGACAAGCAGGAGAATAAGCCTGTCCTTGCTGATGAAACTACCAGTGCATTAGTCCTGAACAAAGACAGAGGAACTCCTGACATTGTTATTGACAAATTCGAAATTGAAGAACATAAGCCTGAAGTCGTATTGGAATCTATTGTTGCTAAAGAAAATGAGCCAGTTGAGATAACAGTTGAACCTAAAAAACGAAAGATTGAGGCACTTGTTCCAGTGAAATCTAGCAAAGCAGAATCTAGCGAAGATGAGAATATTGTTGAATTAGTTCCCAAGAAGACTGTTTTCAAACCTCTTACCAATATTACGAATGTAAGTTTTAACAACTTTATATGATAGGTACTGAAATAATACAACTAAATCCTTCTTTGCTCTAGGCTGTGTTGTTGAATTTAGTCTATTATTAAACTTTTTTGATTTTAGGTTCGCGGGCGAGCACAGAAATGCGGTCAAAACCGGCCAGAATTGATCTGCGTCGATTTCTGGGAGAGTTATGATCCTGATGAAGTATGCAGCTCTGGATTCGGCCTCATTGGGACCAGTGCTTTCACGGTTGCAAAGCTTTGCTTCCTTTGCGGAAGTGCTGGAAAAGATAAGGTGGGTTGGATATACATTACTATTAATATCTTAATTTTCGCCATACATTTCCAATCTCATAAGGATACGAGTAGATTTCACAAATCTGTCAAGTAGGCAATAGATGTGATGAAAACATTTTGTTAAAGGTCACAGTCATTAACATGTAGCCAGTTAATAATCAACAAATGTATGTTATAGGCATATTGCATTGCCATTCTGTTCTCTATTTTCCGATTACTTATCAAGGTCAAGCCTTCTGTATGTAGGATGGAAGTCTGTCGGTAACTGTGTTACCATAACACTGGTCTGGTCTCTATTAGAGACTAGAAGAAGG
>OY292402.1:22515956-22559619 GCA_958496205.1 Idaea biselata
AACGCCTAGAAGTCTTCTAGTAATCGATGAATATACAGTTGTGGTCATATAATTAAGAACGATTTGAAGTTCTAGAAGTTTTTTATTTCAATCGTATCATACACAGAGATGTGTACCTTCTGAGAAGCAACTAGTTATGTTATATAATAGTCACATTAATAGAGCAACCTGACTTAAGAATAAAGTATGAAATCGCTAACTATTTTTTGCACATTTAATTGATTTTATCAAAGTAACACATTCAAATAGTACTGAAACTGGACAAATAATTAAGAACGATTTATTATACTGCACGGGAATTGTTTTGTATGACACTTAGATTTAAAAAATCACAATATTATGTAGCACAGGAAACATAAAAAGAAATTTAATAAATATTTAACTAAAATTAATAGTTAATAGCATATCCACGGCTTTTAATTACAGCTTTACACCGGCGAGGCATTGACTCTATTAATTTTTGACATTTCGCAAGAGAAATAGAGTTCCATTCTTCTAAAAAAACGTCATACAGCTCTCTTAAATTTCCACACTTTGTATTTAAAACCATTTTCTTTACTTCAAACCACAGATTCTCTATTGGGTTTAGATCTGGACTGTTAGCAGGCCAGTCTAAGACAGAAACTAATTGCGCTGTAAGAAATTCCTTTACGGTGCGTGCAGTGTGCTTTGGATCATTGTCATGCTGGAATGTTCAAATGACCGGTAGAACGTCTTCAGCGTATGGTAACATTGTTTCTTCCAGTATATTTTTGTATTGGAACTGATCCATGTTACCTTCTATCAACTTTACCTTCTATCAACTTTACAGGTCCTACACCATGTCCAGAAAAGCAACCCCAAATTTTCACATTTCCACCACCGTGCTTTAATGTAACTTTCGTGTACTTTGGGTCGAATGCTGTATTCGGGGGACGTCGTACATATCGTTTTCCATCAGAACATACTCTGTTTATTTTCGTCTCGTCAGAAAAAAGTACATTTTTCCACTGTTGCACAGTCCAGTTTTCATACTTTCTCGCAAATGCAAGCCGGGCTTGCCTGTGGCAAAGTTTTAACATGGGTACCTTTCTTGCTATCCTACCGTGCAATTTTTCTTCTACCAAACGTCTTCGAATAGTGCGTGCTGAGATTGCTGAAGGGTTGTTTTCACCAAAATATTCTTTTCTAAGCTCATTGGACCCTTTAAAAGGATTTTGTTTTGCCAAACGAACGATGTTTCGGTCATCTCGAGGAGTTGTTTTTCTCTGTTTAGGTACACGTGGAACATTCGAAGTAGTTTGATACGTAGCAAAATGCTGTACAGCGTGGAAAACCATCGTTTTTGAACATTGCAGATGGTCGGCTATCTTTTTATAAGACCAATTCTTCCGGCGAAGTTTTATTATTACTTCCCTTGTAGATTTATTACAACTTTTATTTTTTCCCATTGTTTTTTCTAAAGAAGCAATCACCTTTAATCTTTTACAGCACGTAATGGCGCCAAAATTATACAAACAGTAACAAATCGACTGAGTGTTCTCTATTTAAATTTGAATAAAGGTATAAACTACTTAGCGTTCTTAATTACGTGACCAGCCAGTAATAAGGAATACTTTGTTTAAAAGTAGTGTAAAAAGTTTGCCTATTGATTTTTAGCCAATCATGTGTATCAATGAATACAGTGGTAATATGGAAATGTTTTACGATACCGAGAGAAATAAAAACAAATGCATACAATTAGTTTTGCATCTTAGTTGGAAAAAATCTTCCCTTTATATCAGCGTTCTTAATTATATGACCACCACTGTACATGAAAAAAATGCCATAAGTGAATTCCGCTGCCGTTTTCCTTCTAGATAAGATTGCTACATCTTAGACCATATCGGTCAAACGCTCATTATGTTGTTTATAATTTGTAACTAGGTAGAGTTATCCCATCCATGGGATAATGGCGACTTTGAAGTTTGGTTTACTTAACATACAGACAGACAGACATATGGACAACTCTTTGTCGAAACTAATCTATCATGCTTATGATATAGTGTCCCTGTTTACCCTGATACCTTCCGGTATCAGAGACAGGGGCCGCTGGACCGTCAGGTGACAGACATATGGACAGTTGAATCTTAGTAAAAAGGTTCCGTTTTTACAATTTTGTCACGGAACCCTAAAAAGGAGTTTGTCATATTCTTTTCAGATATGTAGCTCGTGTTTAAAATGCAAGAGTTGCGACAGCAGTCGTGTGAGCAAGTTCGTGGGCAGCCTGCCGTTCTGTGGGCCGTGCTTCAAGCTGCGGCAGAAAGGGAACTACTGTCCGCTCTGCCAGGCTTGTTACAGGGACAATGATTTTGATAGCAAGGTATGTTACATTATTAAACAACTGTCTGTGATCTGTACTCTTACCATCAGATGATACGTAATTCAATGCACTGTAACGTTAACAGAAGTTAACAGCAGAAGCAGTAGTTTTTGTTTATGTAATGTATATTGTAAAATTAGACCTAATAATGTGTTAGTCTAGTCTAATCTAACAGTTTTGAGCATGTCCGCAACGCAAAAAATCAGCTAGCGCAACCCTGACAATATAATTCGCGACCTATGTATGTGGTAGGAAACAGTTACAGTGTACATATTTACATATCAACTCACGGTAGAAGTACTGATCAGACATGGCCTGATTGTTTATAAACTGAATTCTATCTTTGTACTACCCATGTTTCGCAAAATAATTTGAATTACTATAAATTGTGTAAATAACTAAATAGTGACTTAGTGGTTCAAGGAAGTTAATTTAGAAGGCACGATGTTCGATTTCAAGTAGCGACGAACCCATTATTCACTATTAATTTAATGTTAACAGATGATGGAGTGCGGTTGGTGTGCCCGATGGGTTCACGCGAGCTGCGAGGGACTATCCGGTGAGGGTTATCAACTGCTTTCGGCTCTTCCCCCTTCCATCGAGTACATTTGCTGCAAGTGTATGCCAAATGACCCACCATGGCGGAAAATGCTCACAGAACATCTAAAAGGGAGGCTTCTTCATCTACTTAAACTCCTGGCTAAGAACAAGAAAGCCTGTTCGTTATTGAAACTGACGCCGCATAAAAATACTCCAGTACCCAACAAGCCTTACAGGCTAATGTCGCCTCAGGCGATACGGAAACTACATTTTGAGTCTTCAGAAGATACGTTAAAGAACACAACAGAAACAAAAGTCTACAGAAATACTTCGAGAGGACGACGTAATAATATGCCGATTAAGTTGGAAGAACCCAGCACGTCCAATTTATGGCAATGTTCCTTGTTAAACGATGTCGATATGGACAAAGAAGGAATGCCTCAACCATCGCATAAAGTGGTAAATCTTCAAGTGCCCTTGATGCAAAACAAGGAGATCTGTTTCTCTGCAGGGCTCTTTGATACGAAGACAGATTTTGATACGCCTTGCGTCGAAGTACACGAGAACAACCCACCGCAAAATAAAATGGAAAAAGCCACAACTATGCTGCCTACATCGATTCATGTTGATAAATATGAACCAATATCTGATGATGATGAACCGACAAGAGACTACCCACAAGCCCCGAGTGACCAAGAACTTAGTCCAGCTCTAGTGAGGCAACCGATCTCCCCAAATGAAGATATCAACAGATTGGTCTCACCCTCACTACTGGATATTAAAAAAAGAGTTAACAGTGACGAATATGTCTCCCTTAAAGATTTCAATTACGACATGAAAGACGTCATTCAAAGAACGTTTAGCACAGACTTGAAGTCAATTTACAAAGATCTATTTTCGGAAACATTCCCATGGTTTGACTGTGAAACTAACTGTCTCCAGCCGAATTTGGAAGTGGATGGCGAAAATGATGATGCAGAATCTCTGAAAGATGTTGAAATGCCTGACACTAAAAAAGTTAAATCTAGTCAGGAAGAAACCGTCGAAAGACCTTTTGATCAGATTGTACCCAAGTTAGAACTCGATGTGGAAAAACTTGAAGAAGATTTGTTAGAATTCTACCCAGTAGTAGATTCTAGAATATGTATTTTATGTAAATCTGTCGGCGATGGATCTCCGGCTATGGAAGGCCGTCTTTTATATTGCGGCCAGAATGATTGGATCCACGCTAACTGCGCTCTATGGTCAGCAGAAGTCTTTGAAGAGATTGATGGATCCCTACAAAATGTTCACTCAGCGATTTCAAGGGGCAAGATGATAAAATGTGCTGCATGCGAACTAAAAGGCGCGAGCGTTGGATGTTGTGCCAAGAACTGTAGCGAAACTTATCATTATGCTTGTGCGAGAAAAGAAAGTTGTGCTTTTATGGATGATAAAAGAGTATTCTGCCCAGCACACGGCAAAGACGTACCAAAGAAAAGTTTACAAAAGGACGCTGACTTTGAACTTACGCGACCAGTATACGTGGAACTAGACAAGAAGAAAAAGCGATACAGTGAAATAAGTAAAGTGCAATTTATCATGGGTTCTCTGACTGTTCAGAGTCTTGGAAAAATTGTACCTTCAGTATCTGATTTTGAAGAATTTCTAATGCCAGTTGACTTTTCATGCACCAGATTATTTTGGTCGTGCAAAAAACCCACGAAAATAGTTAGATATACTATCAAAACAAAGTTAATATTGGCTGAACCAATGCCTGGGTTTGATTTCGGCGTCAACATAACTGTCGACCATCGAATGGATGTTCAGGTTGTAGATAGAGTTATGGCCGAAATCGGTGCTTGGCACAAAAGCTTGAGTTCTGGTTCTGGGAAATCAGCTATGAGTTTACTGAAAAACGATAAGTCGCCGATAAAATTTGGAAATACGGTTACATTAGAAGAGCTGGCTGTTAAACAAGTTGTAGAACATTTACTTGAGAATGTATGCAAACAGGAACAGCAAGATGAAGAAGAACCACAGAATACGGCTGATCTACTGCCCCCAGAAGTAAAAGACGCTATATTCGAAGACCTCAATCATGATCTTTTAGATGGGATATCTATGCAAGACATCTTTCAAGACTTGAAAAATGAATTCTACTGCGCCATGAGCCAGGGCGACGAAAGAAGCAATGATAAATCAGATTTTAGATCTACAGATTTCATTGATGAATTGCTGAATGCTAGATTCGAATCAGGCAGCAAGGAGCTAAAGAGAAGCAAATCCGAGATGCTTTTACAAAGTCATAGTTTAAAAACATTAACGACTGGCCGAGGACAACAACGATCAAGTAGCTGGAATAATAAGTTTGACACAAGTCTATTATCGTCCACCATAAAGAGGGCTAAGATGGGTAAAACATCTACTGTTACAGGAAAGCTAAGCCCAATCCAAAAAGTCTCATCCGCAGAAAACTCTCTGGATTCAATCAAAGAGGAACCATTAAATACAGAAAAGAAAGTTAGTAAAGAGGAGACCAACAATACCAGCGCTATCTGTGACGAAGCTCCGCATACTTCAGGCATCAATTACCGGACAACTTCACCCAAACAAAAAGAAGAACCATGCTCTGATAAGAGTGATAAAACAGAAGGGTACTATACAGATGTTATAGATTTCTATACTAAAATTCAATGCAGTCCTATTTCACAATTAGATGGGGCAGCGGATTGGTCAGGATCAGAGAGTACATGCAGCTCACGACCAAATAGTCCAAATGATGATTTCACGCCTATACAACAATTAGATGGCGCTGAGGACAACCATCATGGAAATGACAATACAAGAAATCAAACCAGTCAATTTATGTATAGAGCTAGTGGAACTGAGAGTTACACAGTAACATTTGCTGGAAATTCTATAAATGGTCAACCAGAACTAGTAATGAGACCAATAGATGACAGCTCAAATACATGTATCGACCAACCTGTAAGATGTGATAGATGTCAATGCACATATCGTAATAAAGAATCTTACGATAGGCATGTCCCTTCATGTGACGTGATATCGACGAGTGAAAGTGAAAGCGAAAATCCTAAATCTCCGGAAAATAGGACATTAACAACTTTGCAAAATGCTTTCCAAGGAGCTTTTGCTCAACCAATGATTATTCATGCTGGGGTTGTAAGTGGAAGTGAAAATACTGTGAAGGCAGAAGGAATATCGGCAAGAAGAACTTCAATTAATACACGCCAAATTACGATTAATGGTACCATTGTTGAAACACCGTCTCCAGGGCCGTCAAATGAAGTAACGATGACCATTACTGAACAGCAATTGAAGTCTGGTACAGTTATTTTTGATCAAAGTAAAACAACAAATGTTCAAGTATCTGCTAATCAACAAGTACTTTCTTCACCACAAATAGTGGTCACCCCTCAGATGTTATTACCACCGAAAACCAGTAACTCTGGTGGACAAAAGATTATGGGACCACAAATAATAACACAACCTGGATTATTGCCATACAACATCTGTGTTAAACCTGGGAATAGTGGATCCAACATTCAACAAATTCAAGGTAGTGATATGGCACAGCTTTTGTCTGGGGCTGGAGGAATTCAAGTTATTTCTTCGAATTCAAATCAAGTACTTACATTACCCTCAGGACACCAAGCTAATATTGCGCCAATGATTCACGGAAAACATCAAGTAACTAATTTTCCGAATATGGCTAGTGCTTCATCTATTGCGTTGCCTGTTAACTCTATTCAGGGAATGCCTCATACTTCTATAATACAAAACATACAACCTATGATTAGACCCCAGATACAAGGCAACCCAACTATAGTTGTTCCAGCTATGACTACACAAAGATTGACTTCGCCGAATGCGCACAATAAACAACACATTTTACTACCAGGAACACATCAGAAATCACCCAAAAAGCATCCACCTCAAGTTCAACCAAAACCTATTTTCCAAGCAACTAATAGAGGCAGGGGACGCCCTATTCCAAAACCTACTACAATTAAACGCCAAACAAAATTAGAGAAAACTTTTACTACTATCAATCAGTCCCCAATAGGACATGGAAACACGGTGATCCAGTTGCAAACGAACAACCAAACTGGACAGCCTTCTATAATAGTACAACCAGTGGCCAACCAAAACATTATGTCGTATGTAGAAGCGTTGTCGCAACAACAAAATCAAAACATGCAGTACATAGCGACTATCGCACCTCAGGGAGATTTTAAAACAGGACCAACACAATTTATTTCACAAAGTAGTTTAATGCCACAAACATTCCAGATACAACAAACAGAGTCTGGTGGATTAGTTGCAGTACCCAGTGGAGGGATCCCAGTACTTCTACCACAAGGAAATGTTGGCCACATCTTACCACAGGCCCTACAGCAAGGGACCACAATACTACCTCAAGGTGCAATCCAAACTCAAGGCATTATATCTCAAGGACCCAATGGCCCGACGATCATACCTCAAGGAACTATCCAGGGATTAGCGCAAGGAAACATAACATCGCAGACAGCTACGCTACTTCCGAATAACACGCTTCAAACTGCAGGGGCAACGGTGGTACCTCAAAGTGGAATAGGCAATGGACAAACTACTATTATACCCAACACATTACAAACACAAGGCAATACATTAATTTCATCAGGTCCTGGTGGTACTACCATCCTGCCGCAAGGAACTATTTTACCACAGTTCTGTAATGATCAAGTCTTGCTGGGCTCAACGCCTACTTTGGAAATGGTTACCGATCCATCAGGTTGTATGTATTTGACTGCCACACAACCCGTCTATTACGGTTTAGAAACCATTGTACAGAACACAGTGATGTCCTCGCAACAATTTGTGTCTACAGCCATGCAAGGAGTTCTTGCTCAGAACAGCAGTTTCTCCGCTACTACAACTCAAGTGTTCCAAGCTAGTAAGATAGAACCAATAGTGGAAGTTCCTACAGGATATGTAGTTGTCAATAATGTAGGCGATGGGGTGACATCATCGACACCTAATGTAGTAACAGCACACTCAGTACAGTCATCACCAACAACTTTAAAGACGGTCAAGACAACAGTACCTAATTTAACGCTGCAGCCGCTTCCCGATAAAAATTCAAACAATGGTAATCGACAAACACCTAAAGTCATACAAATGGGTCCACCTCAAATCGCCGTTGGATCACAGCCGACTATTATATCTGGAAGGCAGAGCGTCAACCCAATAACATCTCAAATACATAGTATGTCGCTATCGAGCTCAACGCAAAATGTTTTTAGAGGAAATATATCAAAACCAAGCATAGTTACAATGTCTCCAAGTGTAACACTCGTCTCTTCTACTGGACTACCTGTGATGGCTATCTCTCAATCCATACCTCATTCAGCCAATTCATTCTCAATGCACTCAATACCACTATCGCAGCCAATAGTGTCAAGCTCTGTAGCTCCCACTGGAAATAAAAATAACATCAAAATAGAGAACTCTCATGTAATTGAAATCAGTGGTAATTTGCAAGACATCTCAAATTCGTCGAGCGTGCCTACTATAAGCGTCACACAAAGCCTAAAGTCACCCACACCATGGCGGCAAATGAACAATACAATCAGCACTGAAAATAAGCTTGAATTACAAAACATGGCAGTAAAACCCAGCAACATCAATGTAACTTCGATGAATATTCAGAATAATATGACTGGAAGAACTTCTGTGCCACATTCAGATAATGAGAAAAATAACCCTAATTGCTTAGTTTCCATTTCTAATAATGGAAATAATGTTCCTGGCATTAATTTACACTCTCACCAATTCGAAACTAATGTAAGCCACCATTCGGTATCCCATTCAACGTCGAATAATGTTATTCAAATCGCATCTGGAAACATATTTCCACCTCCTTCTGTGGTAAATAGCAGTTTCGATGCTGATACGACTATGAAACTTAGCAAAATTAATGCTCTTTCAAAGACGGAAGGTGGTCATCTTAACTTTTCCCAAGAAATTATGGCATCTCATTCACAGCAGCACATCAACAATGATAAGAATTTCCAGAATATGGGTAATAATGATAAACATGTCGACAACATGAACAATCAGATGAATATTCACAAGCTGAATAGTTGCCAAATGTCCAATTCGTCGAGCATGACGATCGGCAACCATAACCTAATGCGACCTCCAATGCAACCCAGTCAAAACACCATGACCAACAATCAGAATCAGATGTGTTCTCTGCCAAATACTACATCTCATGTTCCAGGTCAAATGATGAATTCTGGAAATAATAACTCCATGCAAAATGTAAATTTATCATGTCAAGAATCTAACAACAGAATGAATATTACTGTGTCTAGTGAAAGTACCATACCATCAAATCAACATGATATTTCAAATTCTAGTATGAATTCTACTAACATGCCTCATGGTAACATGCAAATTGTATCACATGATAATAATGGTCATGCAACACCTAATCAAATTCACATTATGAATGGGCAAATTCAGCATAATCGACATGTAGACAACACCAACCAAATGCAACAATTAAATCAAGTACCATCAAACCGACAATTCCATGATACTATGCTATCCGCGCAACAAAATCATAATCAAGGCATGCTTTCGAATCGAAGTACGCCTGACAATACAAATCTTATGAATCAATCAATGAATATGCATAACATGCAAACTAGTAACATCAATCGACCAGATTTGAATGACCTAAACCACATTCATATGCAGCAGTCAAATAACATGCAGAATAACAGAATGATGATGGACAATATACAGCCACATGGAATCAGTAATATGAATCACACAATGCATTCAAACAGGTCGATGGAAAACATGCACAATAGTCAGATTCACAATATGCAACAAATTAACCATCACATTGGTAATAACAATAGATCTCAGATGGAGAATAACATGCATATGAATCAAACTATGTCAATGCAACCAAATCGACCTCTGGACAATATGAGTTTGCATCAACAACATCAAATGCCTAACGTTATACACATGCAAAACAATCGCCAGCATTTAGATAATAATGCAATGGGGATCCATCAACACGTACCTAATCAAATGCATAACAGACAAATAGATAACAGCATGCATATACATCACATGACGGGCAATACTCCAACTATGACGTTGGGTAATCAGATGGATGGATCGGGATCGATGCCAAATATGCACAGCAACCGATACGACAGCAATTCAATGTCAATGCAAAACATTAATACAATGAATCAAATGCAGAGCAATAGGAATTCCATTGACCACAATACGATGATGCAACATCCGATGAACAATATGAATCCATTAAACAGCATGAATATGCACAGTAATCTGAATTCGTCTATACAAATGGGCAGCTCTAACCATCAATCAATGAATACTATCATGCACAACATACCAGATATTAAGAATGAAATTCAGAATGCATGCAGTGGAAGTTGTGCCAGTAATACTGCACAATACTCAAACACACAAAATACAATGGAAATATGTTCGAATATGAATGCAAGCAATATGAACATGAATTCGAGTAACATGATGCATGGAATGAGCGTAAATAATTCTAACATGACCAACAACATCATGATGAACACAGTCAACAATACGACTATGTACGGAAGTAACAATCAAAGCAATGTCAACTCTCATGATATGTTGATGAGCTGTAATAATGCAGCAGATCATAATGTCAATAATCTAATGACATCTGCTTCTAACCACATGATGATGAACAACGCTTCAACACATGGAAGTAACAGTCAGAGTCAGCTTATAAATAATCAAGTGTCCAACAATTCTCAAATAAGCATAAATAGTTGCAGTATGAACGCCAACAATACATCACAATCTCATAATGTCACAAGTTTAGAAAATTCTATGCCAAGAAATAATATGCCAGGAAATGATTTAACAAAGTTTACTCAAGAGCCATTGAGGGGTAAGAATATCATGGGTCCACCACCAACCACCAATATTCCCATACCAAATATACCTAGCAACGATTGTGCTAAGGTGGGCATGGTAGGCAATGACAAACAAAATCATGCAATTGCGAATACCCAAATGAACTACATGGCTATGAATAATCAAAACAACAGAATCATCAATTTACCAGAAAGAACTCGAGTGAACAACACAAATCTGGAAAATAATTTAAATCAACATGTTCCACAGCAGCATAATATACGTGTTGTTACAAACAGTACCACTAGCAATGTACCAGGTATAAATACTGAAACATTATCATTTCAACAAAAACCTGAAAACAGTGGCACTATGATCAATGTCCCATTCCAAGCAATTCCAAATAGTGCTCCAATGAACATCAACGTCAATTCCAGTAATAACACCGTCAACATCACTGTTCAAAATAATTTGGTAGATCCAAAGATAGCTTCTAAAGCAGCTGCCGATATTAACTTCCCAATACAAACAAATACTTTATTACAAGGACAAAGCAACAATAATATGCTGCAAAATCAGAGTAACAGTAATATGATTTGTATACCTGTTCCCAATAACACAATAAACCTACCAACTCAGAATAGTTCTAGCATTACGTTGCCAAAAGCTCCTCCAACTCAACAATCGGGAATCCCGACGAACGTTGTTAACCCGATGTCCATGAGGCCTATGAACAGAGTGCTGCCGCTGCACAGAGATAGTCAGAGTAAATCCAACAAAACATCTACATCCAAAACTGTTACTTCTACGAGACCCCGACCTGTCAGTCACGATATGCCAGATCTAAATATCAAGGATGAGACAATAGACAGTGATCTAGAAAAGGCCATAGAAGAGTCTAAAAGAATGATGGAATTAGAAAGAGTAAAACGAGAGAAAGAAGAAAGAGATGCTGAACAGGCTTTACAATTATCATCTGATCTTCAGCAGCCTAACACCAGTACAGCCCCAGTAACTTCTGTAGAAACTTCTACACCCAGTGTATCAGACATAAAGATGCCGTCCTTACCAAGCTTAGATACGGAAATGATCGATATCGAACCACCAAAAGTACTAACTGAAAAGGATACAAACCGAACTCCACCTATCACAAAAACGATACCAGCAAATTCAAAAGTTATGAAGAGACCTTTTACAGATAAACGATCCGAAAGTGAATCCGTGGTCACAAAGAAACAAAACAAAATTTCGAAAGGACAAGAGAATAAACTAGCTCCTCCGAAACAATCTCCAGACCCGCCTAAAGATGATGGCCCTAAATTGATATACGAAGTCACTTCCGAGGATGGTTTCAATTACACTTCGTCGTCTCTAACCGATTTATGGGCAAAGGTTATTGAGGCTGTACAAAACACAAGAAAACTGTCTGGACTTCCCGCGATGCAGTACAATTTACCATCCACGTTATCTGGAGCACATCTTTTGGGACTAAACAACAATGCCCTCAGATATCTCATCGAACAGCTGCCAGGGGTAAGAAATCAATTATTTTTACAAAATTTAAAATATATCAGTTACTGCATACGATCTATGATGTTTTTATTAACAAATTTTACTTTCTTACAGGCAAGTCGTTGTACGAAATATAAGATACGGCAAGGGCGTCAGTTGAGTAGTTGGGACAACGACTTGGATTTGAGCGAAGGGTTCAAGGAGAGCCCTTGGGGAAGCGCTCGTACTGGACCTATTGTGAGAAAGATGAATCATGACATGTTTAGCTGGATGGCTTCACCGTTCAGGGAGGAACCACCTCCATTCGGACAAGACGGTGAAAGTACTATATCCAGGTAAGTATTTAATTGACTGCATATTTTAGTTTTGATAATACTTTTTGTTGTTACAAATTTACAATAACAAATTGTTTCTTTTTCAGACGTTTGGCTACTTTGCCACCAGCGATGAGATTTAGACAACTGAAAGAGACGTCAAAAGCCTCCGTAGGCGTATATCGTTCTCATATTCATGGACGTGGACTCTTCTGTAAACGAGAAATCGAAGAAGGTATGAGAAGTTTCATTGATACATTTAGTAAATCCGAGTAGCTTGATGAGCAAAATAGTCGCAAATAGGTGAAGTAAAGATAATAAATCTGGGAGACATTAGGTATTATGTTCTCTAGTAGGACAGCATAAATCTATTAAAATTAGATGACACTAGTATTTTATACTCTCCTTCGGTATCGCGTGTCATATTAATATGATGCTACGTTCTATTACTTATGTAATCTATATCTATAAAAGGCTTTGTCCTGAGTGACTGACTGATTGGATCTATCAACGCACAGACTAAACCGCTGATAGTAGAGAGCTAAAATTTGGAGAGTGTGTTCTTTTTACGATGCAGGCATCCGATAAGAAAAGGGTTTTTAAAATTTCCACGGATTCGGGATTTACGTAGGTGAAACCGTGGGACTTATCTAGTAGAATAATACGAGTATAATGATTCTATGTATGCCATGTTTTAGGTGACATGGTGATAGAGTACGCCGGCGAAGTGATCCGCGCGGTGCTCGCCGACCAGCGCGAGAAGAAGTACGAGGCGATGAGCGGCCGGCGCGGCGTCGGCGGGTGCTACATGTTCCGTATTGACGACAACCTGGTGGTCGATGCCACGCTCAAGGGGAACGCGGCGAGATTCATCAACCATTCTTGCGATGTGAGTTGCTAGCATTTTAGTTATTACTTGTTTGTTTGTCTGTCGTTCTAGTGTCGTGTCTTTTAAATATTTTAACTTGAAATTCAAGCACTAGCTTGTAATTAGCTAAGTAACGGTTGAAACAACTTAATGACAACGCACCTAAAAGCAGGCCTCGGATACCGGTTAAATTTCTAAACCGTTATCCTGTACTTGGCAGAAAACCTTTTCATTTCGATCTTGAAACCGTTATTATTAAACCGGTTTTTCTGGGAACATATTCAGAAAATTCTTGTCACCTTAATCGGTTTAGTACAAAAAGAAACCGGTTTATACCGTCCGACGCAAATATAAACAAAGGTATATTTACCTATTAAGTCTTTCGCATAGTTTTTTTATTAACCGGTTTATTTCGCGTTCGCGTTCTTATAATAGTTCGGAGTAAAACCGAAATAAACCGGTATTAACCTCTATTTTTTTAACCTTTCTTAAATGACATTCAAATTCTTTTAGCAAAATTGAAAGTTACTCCTGTCAGTTCAGTTATTTTTAAGAAACTGATGTATGTTGTATATTTCAGCCCAACTGCTATTCACGCGTCGTTGACATCCACGGACATAAACACATCCTGATATTCGCGTTGCGTCGGATCAGCGTCGGCGAAGAACTCACCTACGACTACAAGTTCCCCTTCGAAGAGGTGAAGATACCTTGCACTTGCGGCGCCAAGAAATGTCGCAAGTACCTTAACTGAACACTTGTCTTACTGCACATAAACTGTGAGTTTTTATTTTACTGCAACTACTGGATACTACTGGATGCATTCTACAATTGCTGCAGTAGCATACTGTGCGTTGTGTTTTTGGTAAAGTCGAACTTTGCTCCGCCAAGTAAAACAAACGCAAAAAGTGTTTAGCGAGCAAACCTTACTTCGACACAGAGTACATAATAGTCTTTCGCGTCAATTATGGGAATAGAAGTGGCGTAACGGATAAATCACATGAATAGACCAATTCGAGATCTTTTTTCGATAATATTTAAATGGAAACTGATTTCTAACAGGATATTTCTTTACTACCAGTAAACGAAAGTGGATATCTATAGAAGAGTTTTAAGTTTTGAATTGTATTTGAACAAAGTAGGGACTCAAAAGTTCTTTGTTCAAGACAAAATATTCAACTAACAACAATTTGAGCTCTACGGTGGATATCTACTTTGGTGCCTACTATATTTTACTGTTTCAAAATAATCGCCTTGAGAATTTAAACTTCAAGCAAAGATTGTTTTTTGAACAATGATATGTTACAGTACTGTTTGATATAGTATTTTAATCTTTCTAGTAACTACGGAATTTCTTGCTATCGTAGCATAATTTTTAAGAAGTACATTACAGAATATTAAACTAAAAACTTAATTAACGTAGACACGTCATGGCTTTTAAAACGTCGGAACAGAAAGTGCGCTGGTTACGTTTAATCGATGGATCTCCTTTGAATTCTATATGAAATATAGAGGGGAATGGGGACTACACACTTCTCTATTGGCTTATTTTTATTGTTTATTCAGTACGTACCCGAAATCAAACCTTTTTCATTTCGTTTATCTAGGTAATTTGATTGGCCAAAGAGAGTGTGTAGTCTATATTCGCCTTTAGTGTGGGGAGTGAGTGTTAGAATGAAATGCTGGGTCGAGCACAATTCGTGTATATAACGTATGCCGTAAGACAATAAGTTAATATCACATATCGGGACATCGGGACATCGGACACATTCACAAGAATCTTGTTATGATCTCTTACTAGAATCTACCCAGTGTTAGCGTTGTTGGAATTTCTATAATTTAATTAATTTTATTTAATATTATTATTTTGATATAAGTTTATATATACATTTTTTTGTAAATATAATTGTTTTTAAATCGATTAGTTTGAAGGTCCGCGGTTGGTTAGTGCAACATTCGTGTTCACTGGTGTGATGTGATATGTTAGGACCCTCCGACCCCTGAGGGAAGGTAAGAGAACGGTTAGTGCATAGGTAAATCCCATCTGCCCAATAAATGGACTAAATTTAAAAGATCCAACAATCATTTTAGAGTCAAGTTGTCAATAGATAAACAAGCAACGTCTGAAGCGCCTTTTTAACAGCATATAGGTTTCAAATAAGTTTCAAACTGATTTCAAAATGTTTATTGGAGAGTAACTCACTGTCAATTTCCCAAAGGATTTTTTATACAGTTGGTTAACTTATCATTTTAGTCCATTAAATTAGTAAATGGGGGTTTAGTGTATAATATTGTTCCTCATTATGTTCTTATTTCTCTTGTGATCAGTTAAGTCTCGAGTAGCTTAGAGCGTTCGTGTAAATATCGAAAGGGAATCGTTAATTATTACAATTAAACTATAAGTACATTAGAAAGAAGGGTAGCAAACGTTACAAGTACAATGTAACTTTTTATTTAGTAACTTTAATGTGTATTGTATAGTGAAATTGTAAATAAGAGAAATTATCTGTCATAATAATTGAGTTAAACGACAAATCGTTTTATTGTAGTCATAGAAGTAGGTTGTACTTTATTTATAGATATTTTAACGTGTATATATGTTCTGGAAACGCGCGGTTATTGACGTTGTTAGGACGCGGGCGGGGAGGGAAAGAAGACGACTCCACAGTATGGACATACGGCGTTTTTGTTAAACAGTTAAGAAACCACTTAAGGGCACGTCTTAACAAATAGGTTCTTTGGTTACTTTGGTTCTACGAATTTTTATCCAAACCATTTTAGGCAAAATTGAAGAATTCATATAATTACTTAAAAAAAATACCAGATACATAAAGATGTTTAGAGTTAGACAATCAATTAAACTTGATAAATTAGTAAAATTTAATTGGGAAACCGATCTAAACGTGAATAACTACTTAACAAAAAATTTACTCCGAGAGCCTCTTAACTGGTTTCCTAACTAATGAAATTAAATAATCGATACGCCGTATAAACAATTCTCCCAGCTAAAGTGATTATGATTAAACATAAAATAATGCACATTATTAGCTCGTAAATTCAACACAACATCTCAGTAATTTTACTAAATAGCGATACTTTTCAATAATTTTACAACTTCAAATAACAGATGATGGAAATAGCGCGCACATTATGAGTACCTATGCAATTTTAAACATATTTTTGAACTACTACACAGAATACCTGAAGCTAATAGGATAGTTAATATCTATAAGTATGAAATATTGGCGGAATATCAAAGAACCACATATTGAAATTCGCAGATTATAAGTAAACTCTTTTGAACGAAAAGTGTCCATGATCATAATAAAGTAATTTGAGACGTTTATTTTTATATTTTCGTAGTTTTGTATAAAACGTTAAAAATTTGATATTCGATATCCTATCCCAATTCTATTTTTTTTCATATTCGGCTGTTTTTATGTATATTCTGTTATAATGAAAGTCGCTGCTTATCTTTTTAAATAGTATCGTGGTATGGGCGGTTATTCTGCAGAAATATTTTCGTAGACTGAGCTCTTTTCTAACTTCTATTTATTGTAATTTTATTTGATCATCATGCAAATAATACGATATTAACGCAGTAGCAACAGAGACAGAAAGGGGGTTAATCTATGAAATTGTTTCTGCAGACCCGCCTTTTAGTACTATCTTACAATGATTATAAGACTATCTTTTGCTTGTTTTCCAAGCAACTACAATTTTTCCTCACTGACTATGTATAGACTGAGTTTTACCTACTCTATGCATCACACAAGCCTATTCCATCACATATTTAACAATAACAACCTCTTAACTACTACTATATTCACAATTTTATAATTTTAGAACTAGAAATATTTTAATATTAGATGCAGGAATGCATTGAAGTCCGTTAGAACAATGGGGAATTTTAGGGAAATCGTTTTATGGTAAATCAATTGCGTTGTTGACGACTCACGCACGAGTATAAATCATTCAATCAAATAAAAAATCCAAAATTTGATTTGATATATGTTTTGATTATAAACCTTAATTAACGGTGAAAAGTGAAATGTTTTTACTGACGCAAATATTAACTACTACTCCGAGGGAAGTCGTTTTTTCCTAGAAACTGAAAATTCCCTATTGTTATTGCATCTTAAAATGCAGTATTAAACTAACTTAATTAAACTAATATTCGTCCCAAGTATTCTGTAGATGACTTCAATAGACAGATTAATAATAGATGATTACTATTAATGATGCTAGTATTATTGTAATTTTTATGACCGAACAAGATGCACTAGTTTTCAAATAATTGTATGTATAAACGTTGACTTATATATTTAACTATTAATGTACATCATCAAATAATCATAAAACATGTAGACTAACCGCTGCGCTATGTTAAACTTTAGTTAATCAAATTATGCCACATTTTTGTTGGTGTTAACTGGCACAACCTAGGAGTCAAACAAAGCATTTACTAAAGTCTATATGAGCGCAGTTGTAAGTTAACTTCAGTAACTTCTATCTACTTAATTTAGCCAATACCGCTTTTAATTGTTTCTGGCGTATTTCAGAGTTCAAATGCTACTTATAAAATTGGAAAGATAAATATACAGCAAGCTTAGCACATGCGATCGTCACTAAAAAAATGTTGTCTCCTTCTCGAACGACGAAAAAGACGACATTTTTTGTCGTGCTAAGCTAATTGTGCTGTTAAGCTGTTTGTCTTTTCGCAAACTTCACAGAATTAAAATTACTTAAAATATCCAGTGAAATCAATAATTTATTCAGTGTTTCTTAAAGGAAGTGCACATATTGTGCCCAAGTTTATTGTAATGTAATTGATGGCGAAATATTTCACATTATTGTACTTATTCCACTGTATTATATTATAATATAAATTTCTGGTGTTTATGTTACTTATGCTCCGTACTCAGAAACTTTCATAAGTTATCAAACAAATATTATGTTTTGTCACATTTCGAGCGGAATAAAGAGTTTCGTTACTAAAGTTTTGCTTAAAAACGTTTCTGAGTGCAGTCATTAGTTGTACGTAAGGCAAACGGCCTAATTTAGGAAAGAAAACGATCGATATATTAAAGCCCTATCCAGTCGAAGGACACGAAAAGTCTGAACAAAAGCGATAGTAGTACAAACTCTTGTGGACTTTAGCTTACCTAAGAGCTTGTATGCCGTTATTTTGTCCAGTCGCATTCTGTCCGTCGTCCGTGCCGGACCTAAATGTTGTATCACAGAACTGTGATGACTGCGTTCCCATCAACTTTAGATCAATACGGCCATCGAGCTGTATCTGTAGCCTAGTCTAATCAGTTGTAGCATTAATGATGTGGACTCGGTCAAAGCAGGACGAGCCATTCTTTTTATTTATATGAATAAAATGTTGTTATATTTTGTTTACATTTGATACGAGATCGAGAGTTAGTTGAAGTATAGTTTACATCGAGTTATAATAATGAAATACAAAGTACAGGTAATTTTAAACAATTTTACGATTAACGTATATTTTTAAAATGTATTAGTTTTAGGTCGTCATAAGGTAATTAACATGAGTTTTCATTTTCCTCTTTCCTCCTCGTTCGTTGTGATGTGAATGTTCTTTTGATTTTTTAAGAGAACATTACGATTGTGTCAATTTATAAATTGATTTATGAATTTTGATTTGGAGCGCGGTTTCGGGCTGATTGATGGATTGTTCGATGAAAGTGAATCATTTATTGATTATTATGCTTTAAAATAATGTACCTAAATGTGCATTTTGTTAGTCCTTTTAACGATTAAAATTAGAAAATCAAAAGATCAAATCACAAAGTGATGTAGCAATTTGCGTTATGTTTTTTATTTTTTATTTAATTGTACCTACACATCTGCTCTTGATATTATTTGTGTTGAATGAAATAATAACGCTTTTAATTTAATTGTACACAATGCCATTTTGCCTAATGTTATTATAAATTATATGAATGCTTTAAAAGCACCAATTTTACAATGCATAGTTTCTATGACCTGTCTTATACATTTTATTACTTTATTTATTTCTATTATTATTTTGTATTGTGGTAAAATTTACCAAAAATAAAAATACTAAAATGTGCTTTATGCAGTGTTTCATTTTCATACGACAGAAGATAAAAGTGAAAAATACAATAATATTTCTGTAATATTATTTAAAAAAACTATAGCTAGAAATGTTAAAAAATAAACTAATCTACATAAAGAAATATTTTAAAGAAACAATACTTCTGCAAAAACACAATGCACGAGAGACGCAGGGCTGGATCTATCGTGCGTTGTGTTTTTGCAGAAGTATTGTTTCTTTAAAATATTTATAAGTAAGCCCAGTGCAGGCTTAAAACTCTAAATAGAATATTAATTAATCTACATAAGTCGTTTATTTTCGACTTCTTACTAAGAAAATAAGATAAAGATCATTAAAAATATAAATGTGAAAGTTGTAATGTCTGTTACTCCAACTAAAAACTACTGAATCGATAGCGATGAAACCTGTTGCCATAAATAGGCAGAGGATTCTCACGTGTCCATTAAGAATTTTCCCGCCAATTACTTTTATAACATACATTTTATAATGTCCCCGGGATCGCGACACGGGCGAAACTGAATACAGCTACCTATTTATCCTAGGGGGCGTCCATAAATTACGTGAGATGTTTAAGGGGGGGAGGGGGTCGAGTCAAATCTCATCTAATCTTACGTTGTTGAGAGGGAGTGTCTCGGCAAATATCACGCAATTTTTTTTCTGATTGAAACAAAAAAAATTACTATTTTGGTCCATTTAATCCAGATTGTACAGTACACACCGAAAAAAAAAATTCTGCTACCGGAGCTGTATTTTACTGCTCCAGTAACTGAACACACTCTACAGTTTGTTAATTCGTTATTGCAAAGGCCTATTACATTTTTTTTTCTTTTTAAAAAAACAATCCAACGCGTTTACGTAAGAAACCCACATTTTGAAAAATCTCACGTGAGATTGGAGGATGGGGGAGGGGGTTGAATAAAATCTCACGACATCTCATCAGGGGCGGGGGGGAGGGACAGAAAATTTCAAAAAACACATCGCGTAATTTATGGACGCCCTACTAATATTATGAAGCTGAAAGTTTATGAGTAGGTAATAT
This sequence comes from Idaea biselata, assembly GCA_958496205.1. Taxonomy (NCBI): domain Eukaryota; kingdom Metazoa; phylum Arthropoda; class Insecta; order Lepidoptera; family Geometridae; genus Idaea; species Idaea biselata. Next base: position 22,536,612 of record OY292402.1, read on the forward strand.
AAGTGTGTTTGTTACTCAATCACGTAAAAATCGCTGAACCGATTATCATGAAACTCGGTATTTAGATAGCTGGAGACCCGAAATAACACATAGGCTACTTTTTATCCCGATATTCCCGCGGGATCGGGACTTACGCGGGTGAAACCGCGGGGCGCAGCTAGTTACCTAAATCTGTAAAGCCAGTCCCCAAACATTGACAATACAGTACATGAACTTGTTCTCCCATCGCACAGTACAGGTGCCATCAGTAGCAGTATCCCAGAAGTACGCCGCCGCGGTATGAAGGCCGGAGCCGTTCTTCTGCGTTATGGTCACTCGCACTGTCACAATAATACTGATTTGGACAAGGTTGTTTCATGAAAGAAAACGACGATTTTTCTTCGGGACAAAAAACTACTGACCTTTTTAATTGAGGTGTTTCCGTTTAACGGTAGAATTAACAGTTTGGTGTATTTTATTTAACTGTGCCGTAATAGAATTGCATTCAAATCGGTTTGATTTGCTGTTTTGGAGTTCGAGTCATGAATAGCTAGATTACCCCACTAATGGGTGATTGATTATCTACATCTTTGTCCTGCCTGACTGATTCGTTGATCAGTGATCAACGCACAGCTTATACCTACCTCTGCTAATAGAGATCTGAAATTGTGCAGTGTTTTAATGTGATGTAGGCATCCTAATCAATTGTTTACGTAGTTCAATACAGTTTTTGCAATGTCAAAAATACTTTTCCGGTCAGGCAGGTAGATTACAGCTAAGTAAAAATGTGTGTGTAAAAATGACGAATACTTACTAAGGTAAATGCTGATTAGATGGGGTTTCCTATTCATCTAAGCCTGTTAGCTTAACTTAGCAAAGTTTGAAGTACTTACAAATATATTTAAAAGGTTTGTTGAGTTTATTCAGTCGCGCCATTGTTTTGTCAGTAATTATGGTAATCCACTGCGGTGTGCGAGAATGGCTGTACATATTACCGCCGAGGCATAACTCTATGTTGTCTCGTACTATCTTTTGAACATCTTCTACATTGAATATTAATTCCTATAATATGAAAACAGGCGTAGAAAATAATATGATATTAATCATACAAGTAACGCAATTAAAAAGCAGCAAGGATTTAGTAGATATGTTTTTACCTCTTCGTCATCATCTGGAGGTTGTGCCATATCTATTTAATTTGGCCGTGTTGCTAAGTTGATCTTTGATCTTGTTTATATGTTTCTGGGAAAATATAAATTAAAATATATCTCCGACGAATGTAGTTTTTGAAATTGACTTTTGTTGACACCGGATCCGGAAATAACTTTTTCCGTTATGTTGGTATTACACAGAACTGACCGCAATATGTCATGTTCACACGAGGAAAGTCAGTGTCTGGGAGGCGAGTAGCACATTTACCACAGAAGAAAAATCTAAGCTCAAAAGACTTCATAGACAAAACAAAGAAAAAGAAAAGAGAAAATTTTAAAAGTTGCCAAGTGTCAATGTTGTTCTACATTTTTATAACTTTTTATTTCATCATCGCAAAACAATAAATTCATTGAAATAACGATCAGCAAATAATAAAAAAAAACAATAAATTCATGTTCTTGATCGTTTTTTACACTTTAAAAGTTCCAGTTGCTTTAATTTGATCATTTCAGCATTTAGTTTTTATCCAAACATTATGTATAGTTATCCGCGTTTTGCCGTCAGAGAGTACCGGGATTTTAAAACTCAAACTTAATTGTGTGTGTTTTTAGCCAAATTCGTTTCTCCCACAAAACAAAACATCCCGAAAACATACTACATCTAAACTTTTAGATTGATAATATTAATGGGATTTAAAATAAGCATAATAAAATAATGGCTGCGTGACTACTGACTTCATTTGTGTTTTGATATTCCCTGACTGTGCATTAAAACATAGCTCAAACTGCGGGGCGTAACTAGTTCTAATAAAAAAAAAAACATTTTGACGGAAATTGTGTAACACCTTGTATCTTGAGTGTGGCAACACATTGTGTCATAAGCCAAAAGTTCGCAGGCAGCCAGTTCAAGCTTTATTTTCTTGTTTTTGTGTTTGTGCAGTGAATTTCAGCTCTTTACTGTGTCTTTCATTAGAAATTAGTAGCTCTAAACGTTGAAAATATGTCCTAAAACGTATTTGTAACTGCTAAATTTTGTTAATTTTAAATGGAGCTGAAGGTCTGGGTCGAGGGTATACAAAGGATTGTTTGTGGGGTCAGAGAGACCACAACTTGCCAGGTCAGTTTCATAACTCAGTTAAATTGACATGTCCTAATTATTCATAGTAATTAATCAACACATCGTGACACTAGTATGATTATAAAGTAGAGATAAAAGTGTTTGTTTTTATCAAACAGGATGTAGTGTTTGCATTAGCTCATGCCACTGGAAAAGTGGGCAGATTCACACTGATCGAGCGATGGAGGAACAATGAAAGGCTTCTAGCTCCTCAGGAATACCCTCTAAAGGTAAAAAAAAACACTAATTCACAATAAAACAAGAACCCTATAAATTTTCATGTTGTAAAAGAGTTCTGTACTAACACTATGTCTGTTTGTAGATCCTAATGAAATGGGGTGAATATTCTAATGATATACAGTTTATATTGAGACGATCAGAGTCTGGTAATGTACAGAAATCAACACCACCTGCTAACAACTCCAAAACTCCTATTGGAAATGGGTTTGTATAAATCAATATCTTTTTATTGCTAAAGAAAGTATTTTTTACTAGCTGTATCTATGTAAGACTAGTTAGGAGAATCACTAAGTATGTCTAAATAATTTCTTAGCATGCACAGACATCAAGACAAATGTACATTTGAAAATTCAAGTTCTTACAACCAGTGGTTTAAGCTCTGGAATGAGTCAGGACAAATTATTTATAGATTGATATGAGGTTTAAAATAATTGTTTAGGTTTGGAAGTGGGCATTAAAGTCTGTCCGTAATTCGAACTTTAAAAAAATGTGTAGGTTTTTTTTTACTTAGGGGAAGCAGTAAAACATGAATTTATAGTGTTTAAAATTCCTGTCTGTTTCATTTAAAAACTATTGAACTGATTTTAATTTGGTTTTAACTATTTATTGTGAGCTCAGTTTTAAAGGAAGATAATCATATACTTTACACCAAAAGCCACTAAGTAGAACTCAAGTAATCACTGAAAGGCTGAGCCAGCCAACCTACCTGTGTGATCTCTCGAATTTTCCACTGGATCACGGGTGAAACTGTAGGGTGCAGCTAGTAATCTTATAAATATTCTACAAATATACTGAGTCAATTTGGCAATATTTTTGTGACTCATAGGAAGTTAGATCATATCAAAAGTAGCAAAATGTAAAAGCTTGACTGGTCTGTACAAGTTTGTGAAGATACATTTTAATTAATTACATCCACTATATGAGCAGAATGATTTAATGGGTACTCTTGATTCATTAATTGGATTTACCTACCTTACAAACTTATTACATTTTGCAATTGAAATGGTGGTTTTTGAAAATAGATTTTGGAGAAAGGGAACAAAGGGTTTCTCTCTCCTCCTTTGAATATAGCATCTTGCAACTTTTCAATTCAGAAATTCCAAAATGAACAAACCAGCGGCTTGATTCTCATAAATAATTAATATGAGTTTGATGACAGAAACAGTGCCGACCGATGACAGACACAACACAATTGCAAATAAAACTCAAAACACTCTCATTGTATTTGTATGGTAGTTGGTCTGCACTGTCTCTGTCATCAAACTTGTATGTAATTATTTACGAGAATCAAGCTCCTGTTTCTTCATTGAAAGTAATAGTAAAAGCAAGTCAGATTGACATTCAAAAAGAAACTTTGGTTCCAGATGACTTTATTAGAACTACAGGTCTAGATCGCGTTGTAGATAACTTTAGATTAAAATATCATTGACGTTTCGGTACAGGTTACACAGGCCTTGGTCGAGACCCGTAGTTCTAATAAAAATAATGGATAGAAATTTTGTAAGTTTTACTTTCAACCAAAAAAATAGCTGTTAAAGTCAGATTAACACCTAAAATACCAGTTATCATTTTACCTAAGCACTACCCCAAAATAATTAACACAAGCCCCCTAAAACAGAAGCCATAACACCTCAAACCCCAACATCCTGGATAACCAAGGGTCTCCGAATCGGCTTACCACCTCACCATACAGTAACATATCTCCGGGGAACCCTGTGGGCGTCGTGAAGGGAGTCCAGCAGTCCAAGACCCCGGAGTCAGATAGTCCTGGTGGCAAAGATGTCCCACCTTATAGGTGAGCTTTTATCCTACTAATATTATAAAGATAAATTGTGTGTAAATGTAAGGATGTTTGTTACTCCTTGACTTAAAACTACTGTAATATAAAATGGGTGGAGCCACACACAGCGCCAAATTGTAATAATTTATTTAGTTTAGTTGGGGTTCGGCTAGCGACAATTGTAATGAAAGGTAATAAGTGAACAAAATGTAATGAAAATTGATTTTAAAGCCAAATATAAATTATCGTTGGGTTCGAGCCAACTAGTAACAAAAACTAACAAAATATGAGCAGGTTAACAAATCTTGGTGAACAAAGGGTTCAAAACCAACAAATAAAATAAAGTTCGGGCGCCATCACCTATAAGTAGGGTGAAATAAAATAAGATAACTAAAGATGCTCACCAATATAGCTTCAGCGGAGAGTATTAGATACTTTTAATCTGCAGGGGGGTGCCTGGAAGTCGTACTAAGGAAATAAAACTCCCTATACAGATTCAAAACTCCCATTTATTCGCCTGTTTGTGTATTATAGCGTGGTAAGATAAAGAAATCTTGTGGTTTTGATTATGGTGGGGCAAAGCTTTGCTTTTTTCAATACCAATAAAAGAATCTAAATTTGTTAAAACCAAAAAAACTAAAAGCTGACCTTCGTTCCTCCAAACGGTATTCAAAATCCAAACCAAGAATGTCCAATTAAAGTTTTCAAAATGTATCCAAACGAAGACGCATGGCCTCTCCAAAACAAAACATCTATAAGTAGGCATCCAGAACCAGGGCCTCCCAAACAAAAAGCGCGTTTAGCTGTAAAGGTACAAAAAAAAAATCGAATTAACCTCACGGAATTTTCACAGTGGTATTTCCCAAAATTTAAATAAAAACTTACCGCAAAGACAAGATAAGTCGCTTTCTTTTCCAAGAAGCGGCTTTGACAATAATGAAGCTAAATAATCTGTAACAAAATCAATCGATCCTTGTAAAAAAACAACCTCCAAAAACGCGGTTTCGAAAACTCAACAAACCAACCAAAATACTAACCCAATTATGAAAATGTGGTGCCCCGCAGGCGTCACCAATATCGCAGCTACCATCTAACATTATAAACCTCCGGAATCCCCATTATTCACAGCGATTCAAGCAGATCGTAAAAATTCCGATTCCTTTCGTCAATTCATCTTCCAAAAATGACCCAAAGACAAACTGATTCCAAATGTCAAAATTTTTTTTTTTTTTAATTCGCGATCATTTTCGGCACTCCAATGTCAATTGCCAACGAATGAATGAAAAAAAGAAAGAAAAGCGCGGGAACCAAATTCGAATTTGCACAAAATGGCTTGCTTCGCCATAGCATGTAAGGGAATGAAAAATGACATTACACTACTGATAAACTTTTGGAACTAGTTAATGATTAGAACTCATCTTCTAATCTTCTTCTAATATATAAAATTTCCATGTCACAATGTTAGTTACCGTACTCCTCCGAAACGGCGCGACCGCGTTTGTTTTTTTGTTTGTTTGTTTGTTTGAACGCGCTAATCTCAGGAACCACTGGTCCGATTTGAAAAATTCTTTTGGGGTTGGATAGTCCATTTATTGAGGAAGGCTATAGGCTACTTTTGATCTCGATATTCCCACGGGATCGGGACTTATGCGGGTGAAACCGCGGGGAGCTGCTATAATTTATAAGGCAAAACAGCGTTTCCCGGGTCAGCTAGTAAATTTATATTTTTTTGTAAATCTACTGTACCGATTGTGATGAAACTTGGAATACAGATAATTGGAGAACTAGATTAACACATTGGATACTTTTTATCCCGAAATTCCCGCGGGATCGGGACTTACATTTTATCTACTAAACTAAATTGCTGTTACAACATTGAAGATAGGATAAAATAGTATGTAAAATAAACTATTCGAGTACAATTAACTTGTGTAACTTTGGCTCAGTTGTAATGTGTAAGTAAGAAGTTTGTGCTATTATTTTCATTCTATTTAGTAACAAACCAAACGGTGGGTCTATTTAAAAATTTAATTTACGTTGCAATGGTGTAATAAGTACGTCAAATTGACGATTTTCCATTGGGCCACAGTTATCTTCAATTATGAGTAGGTAATTTTGTCTCGCCTACATCTGGCCTGTGACTAATTGATTATCCATACTTATAATGAACAAAAAAAAGGTAATTCTACCATAAATTTATTTTACTATTTGAATCCAAACAGAGAACCACCGCCACCTTACCGTTCACCGCCTCCCCCTCAAGCCCGCAAGTCCCCCAACCGAAGCAGAGGCCGATCTTCCCACATGTCACCCGTCAATCTACCAGAAGACACCGACCCCCGGAGCCCTGAACCCGTCACCTACAACACGCAGTACAGAGAGCTTGTCTCACTGGTTAACTACCAGAGGGAGAAACTGTCTACTCAGCAAGTTGATCTCATTAAAGTAAGTTAAACATGGTAACTACAAAGTTCTTAAAACAATAGGTTGGTAGCTGGTATGAAAACTGTGGATATGGTGAAGTTTTCAAGTAGGAAAACAGTGTCATATTTTTATTGTTCCAAACCAGGCCCCAAACCATGCAATCGATGCCCCCAAAACCATGCATGCAACTCCCCCAATATCATGCAAACGACTCGCCCCCAAATCATGCAAGCGACACCTTCAAAACCATGCAAACGACACCCCCCAAATCATGCAAGCCAAGCGACATTCTTAAAACCATGCAAACGACACCCCCCCAAATCATGCAAGCGAAACCTTCAAAACCATCCAAACATCACTCCCAAATCCATGCAAACGACCCGACCCTACAATAAACCTTTCATTCGACATCCCAAAAACTATGCAATTCACATCCTCGAAATAGTTGCCAAGACGCTAAAGTATTTTTTTCTTAAAATAAAATTTGTTTCAGTATGACGCTGAAATCGGCTATTTAGAGAACAAAGGGCGAGAACACGATCGACAAGTAGAACATTTACAACAACAAATTAATACAGCAGATAATCAACTTCGAGTTAGTAGTGAACAGGTAAAACAATAAAAAAAATCCTTTTTTAAGCTATTGTATAGCTTTATCGCGGGCTTTAAGTGCGGCGACCGAATCAAGACATTCCGTAACGAAAATAAAACCTAACACCCCCCACTACGCCTACTATGTAGCCTAAGAAAAAAAAATGCTATGCAATAGCTTTACCGCGGCAGTCCCCGATTGCCACAAGTTTTTTTATTTTTCTTCGAAAAGTACGTTCGTTTGTTTGTTTGGATGTTTGTGTTGTCCATCACGCAGAAACGGCTGAATAGCTTTATCTGAAAGGAGATCGGCAACTCTTCATAGAACCTTGGGCGGAAGGTGAACTGAGATGAACAGTAGCAGTTTGGAATCTAGATTTATTACTAATTATACAAAAATCTGTTTTTCTAACTCAAAACTCCGGAATAGTGAGATATTTGGAATTTTACTTGATCAACTAATTGTCAATTTAATAACCTTAAAATTAATGTAATAAGTAGGTATATCGTTCAAGTTATCCAAACAAAATCCAGGAATGCCAAGTTTAGTCGTGTGAGCAAGATCAATCAGTCCGTAAACGTAGCACTAGGTTGTCGATTGGAAAAAAACTCGAAAAACATACAAAAATACACCGAACACAAAATCCCCAAGAATGACAGAAAGCGAGCTGTCAATCAAACACTCGAACATCTGCCACAGATACAATATCAATCTGACATCGATTATTAAATCGATTTTTATTAAATTATTAAAACATTTTCTCATAGTTCTCTAGTCATTTATTCATTGAATTATTATTATCGAGTCCAATAAAACGTCGTTCATAAATAGTTACGATAATAATTAAAACCAAAACAAAGAAGACAACGGATTATTTAGGTACATTATTATTGATTCAAAATCATTCGATTATCGACACAGCAATCGTTTAAATAAATGGTAACTTTTGGAATATTGCCATATCTGAAAGGACCGAAAATGGTAGATTTTTATTGAGGTTTTTTACGATTTTATGGTAAAAAATCATTCCGAAGTTGTAGGAAAAATCTAAAATGCTCATAAAATAAAGAAAAATACAAAATATTTTATGAACATATCGAATAACTTGTCTATCTCCGCCCAATTCAGCCGACCTCCTTTGGCACACAGGTAGTTTATAAATATAAATAAATAAAATATTTCGGATTAAACCGTGGGGAGCTGCTAGTAAGTAATATATCGGCCAATCAAACGTAATCTACCACTCTATTAGCCGGCCCCTGTGGCGCGTCGCGGTCGGGCGAAGGCCCGACTGTAATGCAGGAGGTTGCGGGTTCGATCCCTGCCTGGTGCAAGAAGTATTTATGCTTAATAGTAAATATTTGTTTCTGTTATGGGTAATTTCTATGTATAATATGTATGTATTAACAAAAAAAGTATATATTAAATATAGTATAGTATAAATCAGTTGTCTAATACCAATAGTACAAGCTTAGTGCTTAGATTAGGGCTAGATTGCACTCTGTGTAACGTCGTGCAATATAAATATTGTCATCCAATCAGGTGCAAGCATTAAACTACATAGAAGAAGAGAATGAAATAGTCAAACAAAACGAGAAGACATTGAAATCAGAGATCGTGTTGGTCCGGTCGAAGCTTGCCAACTGTGAAACAGAATTATTGCAATGTAAGAACAAAATTAGGAAACTAATGGAGGATATACACAACGAACAAAGGGTTGTTAACAGTCGACAACACGAAAATAGGTAAGATCACTTCAAGTTCACTAATATATTCGATAACTATCTTCTTCTTTCTAGGGCTCCATACCACAAAATGTAAAAAAAAAACCGCCCAAGTGCGAGTCAGACTCCGCGCGAAGGGTTCCGTACCATTATCACAATTGGGTACGAAACCCTAAACACTGGACCAAGCCGTGAACGCAACGACTGACTGAAACGCCAGTGGTAAAAATAAATGGCGGTAACGTTGCCTACAACTTTTAAAAATCACGTTTGTTGTTTGGGACAAATACTTGTTTTTTTGTTCTTTTTTTTGTATCTGTTTTTATAGCGGCTACAGAAATTACATTATCTGTTAAACCACGGGACACAGCTTGTATCTAAAAGTCTGTAGTGTTTCGTAAAAGTCGGTGATAAAACAAATTGTTTTATGGTCTCTATACGGTCCAGTTTTAATTCTAAAACAATTTCACTTTCATCAGAACTAAACTCGAAATTATTCATGTTTAACACGAATTAAAGCGTACCTTATCTTTTGAGAACAGTACAATGCGCATCATTGTGTTCGCTTCATGAGAGATTCCCACGATACGAGAACGCCATACTAATTACACTCTAACTAAAGACTAACTGATAGACAAAACACTACCTAAATGAAATATTTAATTGTAGTCTGTAGAAAATGCTGATTAGAATCACTCTTAAGAGGAAAGGATACCTACTCGTTTTCCATACAATCGTAGTTGACTGTTTGTCCCTGGATAAAGACTTTAGACATGTCAATCCTGAAGAAAAGACCTGTAAAGATCTCGAAACGTTGAGCTTTGAAACAATGCTAAAAGTAATAAACACCACGCGAAACCGAAAAATGAGTTTAATTTCTAAAGACATTAGAGCAGGGGTTCCCTAACTTATTTAAGACGCGCCCTCTTTCGACCATAAAAAAAAATCCGCGCCCCCTCTTCCTCCAGTCCAGATTATCAGGTCGGAATAAATATCAGTAATAGGATCCCGTTTTTAGGGTTCCGTATCCAAAGGGTAAAAACGGGACCCTATTACTGAGACTTCGCTGTCCGTCTGTCCGTCTGTCCGTCTGTCCGTCTGTCTGTCACCAGGCTGTATCTCATGAACCGTAATAGCTAGACGGTTGAAATTTTCACAGAAGATGTGTTTCGGTAGCCGCTACAACAACAAATACTAAAAACAAAATAAAACAAATATTTAAGAGGGGCTCCCATATAACAAACGTGTTTCAAAAATAACAAGGAGTTTAGTACAATGTGAGGTCGCTTCTGATTGGTCAGGAGGACAAATCGAGTTGGTCATGGAATTCAAAATGGCTGTCCTATCTGTCAAATATACCAGTCTGCCTTACTTACCAAAGAGTTTCTTATAAGTTTCAGATTTTCTTTGTGCCAAGGTTTTTTTTTTTTTTTTGAGTGTTTCGGTCGTTTGATGGGAGTAAGAATCAAAGATAAATATTTCATATTTTCCTATAAAATTTAAAAATTGGTTGTTGTAAACCATTTTAGGGTTCCGTATCCAATTGTGATAGTGGTACGGAACCCTTTGTGCGCGAGTGTCGCACTTGCCCGGTTTTTTTACCTTTTGGGTACGGAACCCTAAAAAGGATTCGATTACAAAATAAATATTTTTATTGCTCTCTAAGTTTTACAAAAGGTATTTGGCATGAGGTTGGCGCGTGAAACTGCAGTCTAAAATAATTAATAACAATAATTCAACAATAATATGATTGATGTGGTATAGGCAAGCTCTGGAACGGTCGATGATGGCAGAAATGGAGACGTTACAGAATCAAATCCAACAAGCGAAGCATGCTACAGAAATAAATCATCTCACAGCTGAAAACTTGAAACGAGAGGTTAGTTTCATATTTGTCCAGTTCATGATAAATTTATAGGGATGGGAAAGCCGACCTCTTTGCAGTTTTGCCGACTAGTCGGTTTTGCAAGGTTTCGCTAAAGCTTTCGAAGTGCAAATTCTTGCGATATTATCAACAATTGCTGAACCGTTTTAGGGAAAAAAAAAACAGAACTAAGGCATATTCCACATCTAGAAAATCCTCTATACATATAAAATTATAAGTCCTGACTGACCTATATATCAACGCAGAGGCCAAACCGGCGCTGGTCCTAGAGACATGAAATTTAGAGAATGTGTTCTTTGTGGTGTGTAGTGTATAGGTATCCACTAAGAAAGGGTTTTTGGAAAATCCCGTGGGATCGGGACTTGCTGGTGAAATTGCGGGACACTGCTATTTAGTTATATAATTGTATTATAGGACGGCGGCGGTCGTGAGCTCAGGATGATCCGTAAACAAGCTCGAGATAAGATACAAGATATCTCCGAACTATAATAATCTGCATTGCGACTAGTCGGCTAGTCGGCAAAGGCCATAGTCGGTCCATCTCTAATTTATATCTATAAAATGCTTTCCCTGAACTGTCTGTTTGTAATCCAAACAGGTGGGAGTGCTAGAGAATGCCATAATGGAGAAGAAGCGCCAGGTGGAGCGGCTGGTGCAGGAGATGAAGGAAGCCAACCTGCAGAGTCTCTCGGGGAGTGTGGACGAGCTCAGACATCCATTAGACGGTATGTGTGTAATGCAACAAACAGGTGGGAGTGCTAGAGAATGCCATAATGGAGAAGAAGCGCCAGGTGGAGCGGCTGGTGCAGGAGATGAAGGAAGCCAACCTGCAGAGTCTCTCGGGGAGTGTGGACGAGCTCAGACATCCATTAGACGGTATGCGTGTAATGCAACAAACAGGTGGGAGTGCTAGAGAATGCCATAATGGAGAAGAAGCGCCAGGTGGAGCGGCTGGTGTAGGAGATGAAGGAAGCCAACCTGCAGAGTCTCTCGGGGAGTGTGGACGAGCTCAGACATCCATTAGACGGTATGTGTGTAATGCAACAAACAGGTGGGAGTGCTAGAGAATGCCATAATGGAGAAGAAGCGCCAGGTGGAGCGGCTGGTGCAGGAGATGAAGGAAGCCAACCTGCAGAGTCTCTCGGGGAGTGTGGACGAGCTCAGACATCCATTAGACGGTATGTGTGTAATGCAACAAACAGGTGGGAGTGCTAGAGAATGCCATAATGGAGAAGAAGCGCCAGGTGGAGCGGCTGGTGCAGGAGATGAAGGAAGCCAACCTGCAGAGTCTCTCGGGGAGTGTGGACGAGCTCAGACATCCATTAGACGGTATGCGTGTAATGCAACAAACAGGTGGGAGTGCTAGAGAATGCCATAATGGAGAAGAAGCGCCAGGTGGAGCGGCTGGTGTAGGAGATGAAGGAAGCCAACCTGCAGAGTCTCTCGGGGAGTGTGGACGAGCTCAGACATCCATTAGACGGTATGTGTGTAATGCAACAAACAGGTGGGAGTGCTAGAGAATGCCATAATGGAGAAGAAGCGCCAGGTGGAGCGGCTGGTGCAGGAGATGAAGGAAGCCAACCTGCAGAGTCTCTCGGGGAGTGTGGACGAGCTCAGACATCCATTAGACGGTATGTGTGTAATGCAACAAACAGGTGGGAGTGCTAGAGAATGCCATAATGGAGAAGAAGCGCCAGGTGGAGCGGCTGGTGCAGGAGATGAAGGAAGCCAACCTGCAGAGTCTCTCGGGGAGTGTGGACGAGCTCAGACATCCATTAGACGGTATGCGTGTAATGCAACAAACAGGTGGGAGTGCTAGAGAATGCCATAATGGAGAAGAAGCGCCAGGTGGAGCGGCTGGTGTAGGAGATGAAGGAAGCCAACCTGCAGAGTCTCTCGGGGAGTGTGGACGAGCTCAGACATCCATTAGACGGTATGTGTGTAATGCAACAAACAGGTGGGAGTGCTAGAGAATGCCATAATGGAGAAGAAGCGCCAGGTGGAGCGGCTGGTGCAGGAGATGAAGGAAGCCAACCTGCAGAGTCTCTCGGGGAGTGTGGACGAGCTCAGACATCCATTAGACGGTATGTGTGTAATGCAACAAACAGGTGGGAGTGCTAGAGAATGCCATAATGGAGAAGAAGCGCCAGGTGGAGCGGCTGGTGCAGGAGATGAAGGAAGCCAACCTGCAGAGTCTCTCGGGGAGTGTGGACGAGCTCAGACATCCATTAGACGGTATGTGTGTAATGCAACAAACAGGTGGGAGTGCTAGAGAATGCCATAATGGAGAAGAAGCGCCAGGTGGAGCGGCTGGTGCAGGAGATGAAGGAAGCCAACCTGCAGAGTCTCTCGGGGAGTGTGGACGAGCTCAGACATCCATTAGACGGTATGTGTGTAATGCAACAAACAGGTGGGAGTGCTAGAGAATGCCATAATGGAGAAGAAGCGCCAGGTGGAGCGGCTGGTGCAGGAGATGAAGGAAGCCAACCTGCAGAGTCTCTCGGGGAGTGTGGACGAGCTCAGACATCCATTAGACGGTATGTGTGTAATGCAACAAACAGGTGGGAGTGCTAGAGAATGCCATAATGGAGAAGAAGCGCCAGGTGGAGCGGCTGGTGCAGGAGATGAAGGAAGCCAACCTGCAGAGTCTCTCGGGGAGTGTGGACGAGCTCAGACATCCATTAGACGGTATGTGTGTAATGCAACAAACAGGTGGGAGTGCTAGAGAATGCCATAATGGAGAAGAAGCGCCAGGTGGAGCGGCTGGTGCAGGAGATGAAGGAAGCCAACCTGCAGAGTCTCTCGGGGAGTGTGGACGAGCTCAGACATCCATTAGACGGTATGTGTGTAATGCAACAAACAGGTGGGAGTGCTAGAGAATGCCATAATGGAGAAGAAGCGCCAGGTGGAGCGGCTGGTGCAGGAGATGAAGGAAGCCAACCTGCAGAGTCTCTCGGGGAGTGTGGACGAGCTCAGACATCCATTAGACGGTATGCGTGTAATGCAACAAACAGGTGGGAGTGCTAGAGAATGCCATAATGGAGAAGAAGCGCCAGGTGGAGCGGCTGGTGCAGGAGATGAAGGAAGCCAACCTGCAGAGTCTCTCGGGGAGTGTGGACGAGCTCAGACATCCATTAGACGGTATGTGTGTAATGCAACAAACAGGTGGGAGTGCTAGAGAATGCCATAATGGAGAAGAAGCGCCAGGTGGAGCGGCTGGTGCAGGAGATGAAGGAAGCCAACCTGCAGAGTCTCTCGGGGAGTGTGGACGAGCTCAGACATCCATTAGACGGTATGTGTGTAATGCAACAAACAGGTGGGAGTGCTAGAGAATGCCATAATGGAGAAGAAGCGCCAGGTGGAGCGGCTGGTGCAGGAGATGAAGGAAGCCAACCTGCAGAGTCTCTCGGGGAGTGTGGACGAGCTCAGACATCCATTAGACGGTATGTGTGTAATGCAACAAACAGGTGGGAGTGCTAGAGAATGCCATAATGGAGAAGAAGCGCCAGGTGGAGCGGCTGGTGCAGGAGATGAAGGAAGCCAACCTGCAGAGTCTCTCGGGGAGTGTGGACGAGCTCAGACATCCATTAGACGGTATGATCACATCGAATACTATAGTTTCATACTTCAAAAGGTAAAAAAGGAACCCTTATGAGATCACTTTCTTGTTCATCTGTGTCTTTTTTCGGTGTTTTAGTGTAACAAACACAAAGCAAACATAACCAGTACCAAATCTCTATAGACAGTACACATTTTTTCACGACGGAAATCGAATCTGCAACCTTCTGCATCGCTGTCGAGTGTTGCCCGACGCGGCTCAGAATTCATCAGCTTAAAATTCGTTTTGATAATCAAAATGCCCCACATCGTTTCACTTCAATGAACATCACCCTATCATCCGTTTCAAACGAAATTGTCGTGTTTCCGCCGACTACAATATTCCTATTTTACAATCCTTTTTAAACTAGTTGTGCCCCTCGACATTGTCTACGTGAATCGTTTTGTAATATACTCGGAATCTTTTTTTACACGACTGCTGAAGAAGGGTTTTTTTTTACGAGGGTAGATAATATATAACTTTATTTGTACAACATAAATCAAGAAAACAAAACACTGATACATAGTAAAGACAAAGCTCATTTATTTACTAGCTGCGTCCCGCGATTTCACTCGCGAAAGCCCCAATCCCGTGGGAATATCGGGATCACAAGTATGTTACTGAGGGCCTAAGTTACTGAGGTTGAATGTAGCTTTCTAATGGTGAAAGAGTTTTTGAAATCGTTCCTGTAGTTTTTGAGTTTATTAATAACAAAAATACACACACACACACACACACACAAATACAAATGTTTTCTCTTTACAATATAATCTTCTAATCTTCTTCTAATATATAAAATTTCCTTGTCACAATGTTAGTTACCGTACTCCTCCGAAACGGCTTCACCGATCTCCACCAAACTCCACATGCGTATTCAGTAGGTCTGAGAATCGGCTACTATCTATATTTTATAAGGCAAAACAACGTTGGCCGGGTTAGCTAGTTATAGTATAGATTTACACAACAAAATTTGTACAAAACACACGGCACCTTAATTGAATGAAATCAAACCTCTGTATATTCACTATTATTGTTAAGGTGTTTGAGACTGTAGCCACCCATATAGATCGTATGTATGTATGTATCCAATTTTCGTTTGTCACTCTCTGTAGCCTAGACAGTTAGATGGCTTTTATATGATGTGTCCTTAATTCATTATTTAAGTTAATTAAAGTAATCTATAGAAGGCCAGAAGAACCAGACCCCTATCCAAATTGTTCACGTCCGCCGAATCCAAATTGGTAAAACTGCGTAACACTGCTAGTCTAGTATATTTGACGTAAATTATGTTGTTAATAATAGCGTTATGTCTCGACCTTTTTATACATACTTTCACTCTCTGGCTGTGGCGTATCAATTTGCCAGTGAAAGTGACATTCAAATTATTTGCTATTCGTCTTCGTATTTTGTGAATCTTGGAAGCCCAAAATGTGGTGGGACAGTTGATTTTCTGTAATTTTGATTTCTAATATCTATACTAATACTAGCTGACCCGGCAAACGTTGTTTTGCCTTATAAATTATAGATAGTAGCCGATTCTCAGACCTACTGAATACGCGTATAAAATTTGGTAAAAATCGGTCGCGCCGTTTCGGAGGAGTACGGTAACTAACATTGTGACATGGAAATCTATTTTGTTTGTTTGTTTGAACGCGCTAATCTCAGGAACCACTGGTCCGATTTGAAAAATTCTTTCGGTGTTGGATTGTCCATTTATTGAGGAAGGCTATAGGCTACTTTTGATCCCGATATTCCCACGGGATCGGGACTTATGCGGGTGAAACCGCGGGGAGCTGCTAGTTTTATATTTATGAAGAAGATTATAAAGCTGAAGAGTTTGTTTGTTTGTTTGAACGCGCTAATCTCAGGAACCGCTATTCCGATTTCAAAAGTTCTTTTAGTGTTGGATAGTCCACTTATTGAGGAAGGTTATAGACTATATTATATTTTCAAAAAATTAGGCGGACGAAGTCACGGGCACTGCTAGTCTATACTAAAATTATAAAAAGAGAAATATTTATTTGTTTGTGTAACGAATAGGCTCCGAAACTACTCGACAGATTTCAAAAATTCATTTACCAATAGAAAGCTACATTATCGAGGAGTAACATAGGATACTTTTGATCCCGATATTCCCACGGGATCGGGAGTTACGGTCGAAGCTAGTAACTATGCATTAATCTGTTCCAGGTCTTTGTAAAGCGGGCAGCGCTCGTCGAATCATCGGCTCCCCGCGCCAGTTAGAGAACGCAGCACCTACCAATAAGAACCCTCACGGAGTCTGGGTCTAAGACATGTGTGTGACCCGCGGCTTCACTCGCGTTACATCACGTCGAAATATCGTATTAAAGATAAACCCCCTTACTTATGAACAACTAGCTGACCCGGCGAAATTTGTTTTGCCTTAGAGACAAAATAAAAGTATCGTCTGGTTCTAACCTACTTCCCTACCAGTTTTCAGCCAAATCGGTTCAGCCGTTCTTGAGTTATAAATAGTGTAACTAACACGGCTTTCTTTTAAATAGATAGATGTTAACAATATCTACCTATTTAAGTAATCTTAAATACATAGGTAAGTATTGTAATTTCCGGAACCACAGGACCGATTTTAAAAATTATTTTACTAATACAATGCTACATTTCATATCAGGGAGTTACATTTATAATATAAGGAAGAAGAGCAGGTTTGTCTGCTTGTTATCGCGTTTGGTTAAAATGTAGGTACTGGAACCGTTACTGAATTCTGATATCTCCATATAGTATGAACTTACGCGAGTAGATCTGAGGGGCGGAGTTAGTGTCTCATATAACTCGAATATATCTACAAAATTCTGCATATTATTTAGTTAGCAGGTTTATGCAAATTCTGCATACTTACCTAGATACTTTAAAAGGAATGCCTTAAACCGGACGCTGGCGAAATTAATTTTAAATGTTTATTTAGAAATCGAAATGGTCGAAAAAACCATTAGTCGGGTAAAAACACATACCTACACTAAAACATGGCATAGTTTCGTATTTCGTGTTAAAAATATACCCCTTACTTATAAACGATGACTAACTTTATGTTTTACTTTATTTCTTTTACTGTGACATGAAGTTTCGAAGTTAACAGACAGACCCAAACGTTACATAAACTTAATCATCGTTTAAAAGTAAGGGGGATAAGTTCCAGAGTCGCAGACTACAAAATAATGTTACAATTCGGTTGCAAATTGGGTCACCTAATATTATCACCTTAAAAAATGAATTTCGCGTGCCTCCGGTTAGCATTCCTCATATACATTTATTACTCTAGTATTTATTAGGTGAAAATCATTTAGCATGTATTGTGTTCAACTAGTGTCATATTTAACAGAATCGTCACAAATTACTTAGTTAAAAGTGTACTTTAAATTATAGGTTATGAGTTTTTATTTCTTTCTGTTTGTCTGTATAGCTCTTGCATCTTGCATGTTGGCCTAAACTATGCTTATATCCATGGGGAAAATGTTTATTAGGGGTTTACGACATTTGAAAAAATAAATCGATGTTTTGAACAAACAATGATCCTACTGATATGTAGTTTTTGATCAACAAAGTATTGTCATAATATGAACCTTGAACCTGCTCTATTGAAAATATGTTTTGCGTCAGATGTTTGTCATTTAAAAAATGTGACCCTCCGTTTTTCGAAGTTTTTAAAGCCTGGTTAATCTTAAAGTTTACTATGAAATAGATTAAAAACATATTGATGGGTAGTAAAGTAACATTTTTACGACTAAGGGCTCCCGCACACGAGCCACCGGCCACAGCCACAAACGCCGCCACGAGAAGCTAGATGCAGCTACAAAAGTAGCTGAAGCGCGCGACAGCCACTTGTGGCCGGTGGTCGCCACTTGTGGTCGGTGGCTGCTATTTTTTTACGTGCGTGTGTTGCCTCCGACTAGAACAGGTTAACTGGGGAAGGGAGAGAGGGGTGCAAAATCGCGCGAGTGGCATGTGGCGACGTTTTGTGTCGGCGTTTAGCGGCCGGTACGGGCCACAAGCAGCGAGCAGCGACGATTAGAAGCGTGTGGCGGCCACCGGCGTCAACCGTGTGCGAGTCCATATAAAATGTATGAAAACTACAGGAAATATGTCGGTGGCGGTGTTTTGTGGTTGTGGCCGGTGGCCCGTGTGCGGGCGGTCTAACGGTCGCTTAAAGTTTCGAAAAACCGTGGCCGAAAGTGAAACGTTAATGACAACTTTAACTACAGTAGGTATCAAAAACGTTTGTAAATCAGAGCGTCAGTATATTAAAAAATCGGCCTATAGTGAGATGCAAGAAGTATAACTTTGTAATATTGTGACACATAGTATTATTTTATCTTGCCTGAGTAACAAAATATTGGTTAGAATGTTATTATTACCTATATTATCCTAAAGGGATCAAATGTACCTAAATTCGATGTATATTATAGTTTATAAGCGTGTGTTACTAATTAATTACAAATGCATTTTTTTTAATATTGTATACAGGGTTTTTGGTATAGGGTTTGTTAATTTGATAGGTAATTGAGAAATATAGGATATTTAATGTGATACCCAATGAAAATGGAATATCGCCGAAACTTGAAACATTTTTTTTTTCATTATTATTCATAGATTTTTGGCAGCTTGATATGTTGCAATCTTTTTTAGTGACAACATCCAATAATATCAGATATCTATCTTATACCCCAATAGTAGGAATTTTTGAAAGAAAGTGTTTTATGTTTTATTTGATGTCATATCATATTCTCCAATTTTTGAGGAAATAACGTAGAAGGTCGATTTTGACCAAACTAACAACAGCTTTCCTGTGTGACACAGATCTATCGAGTCTTCCATATACCAATGACCCTGTATAAGTCCACTTTGATGTGCTGCTTTTATAAATATACATGAGTGCTATAAATAAAATAATTTAGATTACGTTCGAGTCAAATACGATTTAAATAACAATAGGAGACGGGCTGACGCTATTTTGCGAAGCACTTTAAAAGGGACTCGTAAACGTACAGTAGGTCGTATAATTGCATAAAGTGGCCCGCAAACAAGTTGGATAATTTTTACGTGGAAGGGGAAAGTTCGCGCAGTACATTTTACATGCGCCTTCTGTTAAAAATCGACTGCGCATCCGCCATTTTTTTTCTTGATGTTTGCCGAGAATTATATCCACCTTAATGTCGATAATTGCTTGTACGGGTGTTGCACTTTTACGTCCTTTGTAATGCAACTAATGAGTGTTTTATGAAATGTCAGTAGAAAAGCCCGTAACGTAAGTTTACAAGAACTTAAGCAAAAACTTCGGTAAACTGGGTGTGGGGTCCATATTTTTCTTTTACAAACTTAAAACGTTATGGCCGCTTATAATTTTTTTTTTTAATTATAAAAATGTAATTAATAAAAATGTATTCTTTGCAATTAGTCGACATTAGGCCGCACATTGTTAGATAAATCGTATTTGTGTATGTAACGATGTAGAAAAATAATATATTATTTTTTAATTAAAGAATCATGTTCTACGATTCGCAATTTGTAATACTTATATAGAATTTAATTATAAATAAACAATGATCTAGTCGAAAGTATAAGCCATTGCAATATTTTATAAACATAATATCAAGTTTTCACATATCCCGCGTTTTTGCATTTACAATGATAAATTGTGTGAGTTTATCATAAATTATCATAAATAAGACAAATGTTTATAGCGTATTGAATGTAGCTAATGTTTTTATTAACTTTACGTGTTATCTAATAGAATTTAGGAGATTTGTGTGTATATTTAATTCGTGTGTATATTTAATTCAAATTATTGAATAAAGCCATATACCTAAAGAGTGTGTACATTTGTTTAATTATTAAATCGGATAAAAATAAAACCATAGCTTTTAGTAAACTAAACTTGGCTACAGTGCTCAATCAAAGTAAATTACCATCCTCTTACGAGACCTATTGTAATAATTATAATCTGGAATTCAAATTTGCCGCCCTATTTATTATTTTGTTGATATGATACCCCATGATAGGGCAGACAAATGGTTTTTATTCCATACAGCCACGTGTGACTTTTATTTTTGTAATTATTTAATTTGATTGGTATTCATCCTTTTGCTACAATCAACATAATTTACAACATTTTAGCTTTATTCTTACCTCAAGTTAAATTATTAAACAAAACATTGAAAACATATGACCACGATATATGGCCATGTTCAAACTGCCGCCAATGACTTCCAGCCAGAGTGACGCTTTTGTTTTGACGCTTCTTTTTTGATTTTGATTGACAGATCAAAAATCTTTCACTGTTGTTGAACTCGCGAAGTTATTGTTTGGATTCGAAGTGATTTTATTAGTTTTTCTAAGATTTTAATAATGAAAACTGTGTTAAATTCTTAAAAATGTTGAACCAAACAGCTACAGAAGCGATGCTTTCAGCATCATACGTTGAAAATTACTTGGATTGCGTCGAAAATCTTCCAAATGACCTGCAGAGACATTTATCGCGTATGCGAGAGCTCGACGTGACTTACAGAGGTAAATCTTACAGTTCTATTTCTATTTTTATATTTCCTTGGTTGCGAAAGAATGTTATTAACGATTTGGGTCAGTTATTATGTGTTAAACGTCTTGGATAAAGCTGTGTTGACGTTCGCAATTTCAACTTCATTACGTATGCATATCTCTAGAAAGCAGCTACTTTACACTTACTAAACGAAAACAACATGTATTCTGCCTATTTTGGTGTTACTAAATCTATAAAAAACCAAAAAAACTTTATATTTGCATGGTAATTTTCATACCTATGTTTGCACCTAACCTAAACATTAGCATCTCAAAACTGAGAAGCCTTCTGGATTTTAGTAACAAAATTGTATTCAGATAAAACTCGTACACTATGGTTTTCCTTGCTAAAGTCCCGATTGTGTGGTAATATTGATATCAAAACTTGCTTTTAATCTATCTAATAATGCTTTGTCCTGACCTTTGATCATATATAAACTATAGATACACGGTCCCATACAAAATTGAAATAAAAAATCGGCACTACTTCAACGCTTACTTATACGGACATAGTACAGTTTAATGTAAACCTTAATCACTGGGCAATAAGGTTGTAAAACACTTATGCACGACTGACAGCGAAACAAGGCATATCGGCTGAAGTATGCCTTGTTTTGAAGGCTCCATTTCTAGAGCGGCGACTGTGCATCTAAAGTTTATATATGATCGAAGGCACCATTACAAAAAAACAAACTCAAAAAGAAATCAAAACATCGCCTTTCTCACTTTCACACATTTTCCATCAGAATGCCTCCGAGAAGCAGAGAAGCACATAGCGATATGCATCAGTTCAAACACAGAGGAGCGTCGTCGAAGCCGTGCAGCGATCAGACTGCAGTCAGTGCTGGTGGCTGCTCAGGAGATTGGGGACGAAAAGCTGCAGGTCGTGCAGATACTTCAAGACTTGATCGACAACAAGCAACGCGCACTCGACGCTGATAATAAGAAATTAAGTAAGCATTATAATATGTTCTACATAATTTGTTAATTATTATTGGTATTTTGTCTGTAGAACTGTCGTTGTGGCTACCACTTTCCCATAGGTATGAACAGCACAAACAGATGGTGTAAACAACATTCAAGTTGTACCATACATAGATGGTTTATCTACATAAGATGATGATGATTTGTCAATTCAATTACAGTGAATTCTATCACAGTGTAGGAAAAATAGCCATTAACTAGTAACTGTTATTGATTTAAATGCATATACAATACATACATACATACTTGTAGTATTGGCGTCAAAAGTTTATCAACATTAAAGACTTACATTGCTAGTTTTTCTGATTGTTTTCAACTTAAAAAACCTATCTATTTTAGTAAAACTCTGAACTGGACATTCACTTTTGCCCCTTTAGTATAAAAATACAAAAAAATGACATTGTGGCCTACCAAACCATCATCAACATTATAAACAGCCTCTACTTTTAATATTAACACCATTATTTCCCTCCCGCAGTGAGTTGTCTAGATGTAAATACAAACGGCACAGTGAAAGACGAGCCGGCCCCGATCCCCGAAACGGTGCGAGAACGAGAGAGGGAGAAGGAAACGACCGCCGCGCCACCTCCACAACACACAGCACCCCCACCTCCACCCGAGCGGACGGCTGACAAAGAAAAAGACAAAGTTGACAAGGATAAATCTGGAGGTTAGTTTGTTTTATAAGATACCGGCCAACTTTGTTCTGTCTTGAGTTAAAAAAAAGTATCCTATGTTTGTCTCCTGGTTCTAAGCTGGTTCCATCCCTAACAATTTACAGCCAAATCGGTTTAGCCGTTCTTGGGTTATAAATAGTGGAACTATCACGACTTTCTTTTTACATAGGATATAGATAAGGTAAAAATAAAATAAATACTAATTGTAATTTTCGTTACAATTTACTGTAACATATTGAATTAAAAACCTCAACGAGCTTTTGACTTCGTCTTAGTTGCGAGAAGAC
>OY292402.1:22559819-22592364 GCA_958496205.1 Idaea biselata
GGAAAAAGGAAGCAGGTTCTCACTACTCCGATCTTACTCCACGTTTATTAATAAGGCTATAAGAGCTGGCAGAAATGCTGAAAGGAGTTGCGTCCGCGATTTTGAAAAGTTACCCTTGTCTTTTTTGCACAAAAATAAACACCATTTATTATGGTATCGATCAGTAGTGTTGCTGATAGAGATCAAATCCTTAAAACAAATTGAAAGACCTCCGACATGAGATGTAGAACGACATCTCATGTCGGACTTGTCTCATGTTAACTGTTAAGTTAACCTGAGCCAGTCAATAGTTGAAAAACTGTTTTGGTAGATGGCGTTCAAACCGAGTTTTAGTCGGTATACAAAACAGGGAGGAAGCATAATCGTTTATTAACAGTGACACGTGGGTTCCAGTGTGGCCCAGTGCTTAGCGCACTTATCCGGCAAGCGACACAGGTTCGAATCCTGTCACGGGAGCATTTTTTATGATACATTTCTCCCTATATAATATTTCTAAAAACCTGAAAACTTGTTTGGTAACTTTTATTATTGTATCATATACAGGATGTTTCGACGAGGGGTATTAAGCCGAAATGGGGTTGTTCTAGAGTTCTAGGACTTTTATTCTACGACTTTTGGAAAATCGTACTCTTTTTTTTCCAAAATGTTAAAGTTGTATCACTAAAAAAACAGCTGTTTTTGTAAAAAAAAGGCAATTAATGCTTAGATTGTAGTGGTCGAAACTAAATAAAAGGGCACCTTAAGGCCAATGACCTCAAACTCTAAATGATTTTCATGCATACTTTAAGAAAACTACTTCGAATTTCCAAAACTTGTAGAACAAAAGTTGTTCGCCTAGACCTCTATAACAACCCCCTTTCGGCTTAATACCCCCACCTCGGAGCACCCTGTTATAAATAAAACTTTAAAATAAAAATGTCCTCAATAGAATTGCATTCAACAGGTATAGGCAAGAAGAAAAAGCGTAAAGCGCGCCAAGCAGCACAACGCTCCGAGACACCTCCCGAAGAGACGGATGCCATCGACCCGGACGAGCCTCGCTACTGCCTCTGCGACCAAATCTCCTTCGGGGAAATGATACTCTGTGACAACGACCTGTGCCCCATCGAGTGGTTCCATTTCTCCTGTGTGTCCTTATCCACTAAGCCTAAGGGGAAATGGTTCTGCCCGAAGTGCCGAGGCGATCGGCCTAATGTCATGAAACCTAAAGGCCAGTTCCTCAAAGAGTTGGAACGGTATAACAGAGAAAAGGAGGAGAAAGCATAGTCTTTGCTTAAGTGATAGGTTTTTTTTGTAAACAAATGTGTTTCGGTGATGTAATCTGTGACATCGTCCGCTGCCTAATTGGTTGGTTCAGTTACTTTATTTCTTATCCTTACTATTTCAGTCTATTTCAGAAACTTTGATCAAAAATGTAAACAAAGAACTGTCAATTTTAAAGGAAAAAGTAAATAGAGAGCTGTCACTTTTAAATTAATGTATGGGATTTTTGATCTAAGTTTCTGAAATAGGGTTATGGTAAAATGCTCACTGGCATCTTTATTATTAGAAACACAGGTCTAGGTCGCGTTGTAGATCATGTAATCATTGTCTTCTTGCAACTACGGCCGGTGTGACCCGTTTGCCGAAACGTCGAGGTTATTAGTAACAATAATTATCTACAACGCGATCTAGACCCGTGTTTCTAATAATAATGATGGACGAAAATCATGGAAGTTTAAAAAGTATGCTCATTGGCAGTTTGCAAGCGCGTAAAGCTCAAAACGTACAGTCGTAAATAATAAAATAAATAACTTTACATTTGCATACATTTTTGACATTATTTTGTTGAAATTGTGTCTAAATCTAGGGTTAAAAAGTTAACTCTGACTGGCGCAAATGGGGCACACAAATTCTAATATTTGACACTTAGGTTTACCTGAGGGCGTTTGATGCTTCCGGGCTGTGATTTTTTATTTTTTTCTAGTACTCTGTCAAATGACGCAAGTTGAAAAAACGTTAAGTTTATTCTCCAAATTAACCAGCAATTAATTTTATATTTTGCCGCTTCCTGATTATAGTTTAAGTTATTGGGAAATAATCTTCTACGGCGGCAAACCATTACGTTTCGATTTTCAACTTGGCCATTTACGAGAAAAACTTGAAAAAGAAAAAAAAAATTCGCGCCGAAGGACGTCGCCATGTCTTTAAACCCAACTTTGAACCAATAAGGCAGTTCCCGTAGGAATTGGGACGATGTTACAGAGGAAAAGAGGAGAAAAATCATTACTTAAGTGGTCGGTTTAAATGACTGGATACTAAAACGAGGCTCAAAAGGTTAAGGCAGATTTAAACACAAGGTTTTTAAGGAAAATTGACTTAACTCCGCGCGCTAAGTTATTTTAAACTTAGTTTAAAAGATTACCTATACAGTAATCTGAAAATGGTGGCAATATGAAACGCGCGGAGAATTATAATGGATGGCAGAAATCCTATCAAATAAGTTCTTTAAATTATCCTATTACTTTATATTATTTAACTTATTTAACTGCGAATGTTTGTTTTTATGTTAGTTATCTATACTGAACCGATTCCGATGATTTTTTTAAGTAGATAGCTAGAATTCCAGGTCAATGAATATCATAATTTTACTAAAAATATTTTACAAGGAGAAATGCACGATGTTTTCCGTGATAGAATTCGAACCTGTGCTCTTCGCTTGCCGGACGAGTTCACCAACAACTGCGTAGTGGTGCGTTTCTGCTTGTAAAATATTTCTAGTAAAAATGCCTTGGGACAACAAACAAAAATAAATATTAGCTGAATTTTTATCTTGCTATTTCCAAGAGGTTGGAATTTACGGGTGCAACCGCGAGACGTGGCTAGTTTACGCATATTTGTAAATAGACGTATCCATTCATTTAAGTCGTATTTGAGACGGATATAGTATTGAAATGATTTGAAATGTGATTTCAATTATATAAATAGGCATGATTTATTTTTGACTAGTAAAATATTAAATAATAATTATATATTATTTTTGTCTCAATTAGAGATATTTAAATATACAAAGCGGTATAGAGAAAACACCTTAACCCAGAATAACCCCTGCATCAACTGATCTACATATATACATATCGTCAGTGGAAAGGCTACTTTGCTAAAGCGCCACATGGGCCAAAATGAGTTTTTTATATCATTGGATTGGGTTTTTTTTTCTGCGTCGATTGATGTCGGTTTCGTGTCAATCGGAGCATATTTTTGGTGCTTAAGCTTTCCAAAAAATGGAAGAATTGATAAAAAATCAATGACTAAAACGACCTTGTTACGGTGTTTTTGCAACGATGGTCGCTTAAGAGCTACAATATTGGTTTCGTAGCGCCTAAGTGATTTTTTCTTTGCCACATTTTATTATCTTCTGTAGTATAAGCACAATTGCTTTTCTTCAATTTTGTTGACATAACTATATTAGCAATTTTAGATGACTGTAGTTTACTTTATTGTAGGCTATTAGCTGTTTTTGCTTTCTATTGTACAAAATTATTTGGCGCTTTAGCAAAAGTCCCTGCACAAAAGTCCCTACATAACAACAGAAGCGTGGAGTTGTAAGTAATTTCTATTGTCTTATGTTTGCTTACTCTCGCTACGTTAGTGAAAATAATATTTTGAACTAGAGTATTAATATTCTAGTTAGAAAAAATAAAAAAGTATATTTTAAAGATGTGAGGTAGTTAGGAAATGTTAGTAATGTGGAGTGCGAGGCATTTTTTAAGCGTTATATGCATAGGATGGCATCTGGTAGGATCGAAACCCGACTGCCTTTTATCGACTGCCCTTCGCTGCTGGGAGAATCGAGGGCCTTGTCAGAAAAACGGTTGTTGGCCATGGAGCGTCGAATGTCGTGCCACCCGGTACTTCGGGAGAAGTATATCGAGTTCATGCGCGAATACGAGTCCTTGGGCCACATGTCGCGGGCGACTGTCGACTGAACAACGACAGATCACTTTTTTCTGCCTCATCACGCGGTGATGAAGGCCTCAACTGGAAAATTGCAGACGGTGTTTGACGGAGTGGCACCGTCGTCGTCGACTGGAGTCTCTTTGAACCAATGTCTCCACTCCGGTCCGAAATTGCATAGAGATATCATTTTGAACCTCCGAAGGTATCACGTGGTGTTCGGGGCGGACATTCGGACGATGTTCCGTCAAACAGATATACATCCTGACGACAGGAGATTTCAATTGATACTTTGGCGGGAGCACCCTGACGATCCGGTGATCGTTTATGAGCTCAACACTAACACGTTCGGCCTGAAGTCGAGTCCCTTCGTCGCTATCCGCTCACTGCTGTCGAGATTGTTACGCTATGTGCACAAGGATCGCCCACGGTGGACATCCGATATGTCTATGCATGGTCCGGCACTCAAGTAGGTAGTCCTAGCGTTGCTACGTGCAGCGTCTCACACGCTGGAGACATTGGTGGCCAACCGGATATGTCAGGTACAGAACGCCTGTTTGGACTTCATTTGGAAACATGTTCCTGCGAGCTGGAATCCCGCGGATTGTGCCTCTCGAGGAACTGAAATTGGTGCAGCATAAACTCTGGTGGGGACCGGAATGGTTGACGGAGCCCGAATCATCATGCCCAGTTAACGTGATCGATGGCTCTCTATCCTTGTTGCCCGGACTGAAGGTTCTTGCGTTAACGAATGAACCGAAACCAGACCCGAACTGGTTGACGGCTCGATACAACAAATTAAACAAGCTGTTAGGCGTGACCTACTGGATCAGGAGATTTGTACATAACTGCTGGCAGCCGAGCAAGAAGCAACTGTCGCCTATTGCGAGCGTTGAAGAACGCAGAAGTTCGCTCTTGCTTTTGATCCGGTTGGTTCAGGCTGAACGGTTCGAGGACGAACTAAGGATTCTGCGTACGGGAGGCGCAAAGCTTAAGGGAGCGGTCTCCCTTAAGCTTTGGCTTAACCCATTTCTGGACGGAGGTGGACTGCTACGCGTTTGAGATCGACTTAGGAATGCTGACCTGCCCTTCGGTAGTCGTCATCCACTTTTGCTAACCAAGGTGGAGCTTTTAGTCTCTGATAGACACTTGAAGAATGCACACGCGGGATGTATGGCATTACTTGGAATTTCACATCGGGAATTTAGGATTTAGTCTTCCCGACAAGTGGTTCGCAGCGTCCTATTTCGATGTTTGGCTTGGTACAAGGTAGAAGCCTCCACAATGCAACCACATACTTTCCGTCGGACCGGGTTTGTCAGACGGCTAGGCCGTTTGACGGGGTCGGTACCGGACTTTTTGGGGTCAAAACGATCACCTATCGTAACAAGAGGGACACGAAGGCGTATTTGTGTGTTTTTGTCTGCCTAGCCACTAAGGCCGTTCACCTGGAAGTGGTATCGGCTTTTACAACGGAAGCCTTTGTCACCACGCTAGATCGTTTTGTTTCGCGTCGAGGTTTGCCGCTCTGTCCCGTCTCCTCTGATCCGATCCGAATCACTTGGAAGTCCTGACATCTGGTCATATTTTGGTCGGACAGCCGCTTACGGCCCTGCCCTGGATGAGCGCAGACATCGGTTGTCTCGCTTTCAAATGTTGGAACAAATGGGTCAGGACTTGTGGCTTTGCACTTGTGTAAACTAATCACAGTAAAAACAATTAGTCAGTAAGACATTGCAATTTTAGTATTCCCTAATTTAAATCAAATAAGCAATTTTATTACTTTACAAACATCTAATATTTGACTAGGTTTGTAAGTGTTAAGATAATTTGCTTAAATTACATTTGCAGTTATTCCTTTCTTAAGCAATTTTTCTTTACGAAGTTTTACTACGTGTAGCAATAGTTAGCATTTTTTCATTCCATAACTTCATACATTTCTAGTTTATTAGTATTTTTTCTTTACTTGGTTAAAGGTTATAGCTATTCATTAGCAAATTGCAACGACTAAATTTGAGACAATAATGGTAGATTGGCAATATTTTCCTGACCAACATTTTATTATAAGCCACGTGATTTTTGCTTAAGCGACACTTATTTTACGAACCAGGGGACCTATAGATCTAGAAACAGCTACTAATTGCGAACGCAAGTATAAATATATACATATATTAATATGAACTCGTTGTGGTTAAAGGAAAAAAAGATATGAATTTTTTTTCGTAAAAAAAAAATTTAAACCTCATTTCCCAAAAGTACCGTTTTGGCGCTTCAGCAATGTCGCCTTTCCACTGACGATATGTTATAGCGCCCCCAACTATGACCAACATTTAGGTGTAAATGAAGGGGTCCGCTGTACCATCAGGCTACTCTCAGGAGAAACCGTCCGGGACCAGTTATAGACAGATCGTGTCCCCAAACGCTAGTATCTGGTTCTCTATAACGAGTGCTGCCTCGTGCCCAAATGGCACTACCCAGATACTCTGGTACTCTTTTGGTCTCCTTTTACCGTAGCCATGATCTTGTAGTCCCGGGCTACAGGGTACATTTTATATACATACTAGCTGACCCGGCAAACGTTGTTTTGCCTTATAAATTATAAATAGTAGCCGATTCTCAGACCTACTGAATACGCACATAAAATTTGGTAAAAATCAGTCCCGCCGTTTCGGAGGAGTACGGTAACTAACATTGTGACATGAAAATTTTATATATAAGAGATATGTAGGTATTAGAGATGGGCCAACTACGGATTTAGCCTACTAGTCGGTTATTATCGGCTAGTCGGCAAATCCGATAATTTTTATTCGGCGAAATGCGGCACACTTGCGCATGATCGCCATGCGCCCACGCCCGCTGTTAGGTTGTGACATGACGTGTTTTGTTTACGTTTTTCTAACTCACCTTCTAGCTTCTTTCCAACTTTTGTCTGTTTATTGTGCCCGTCTTACTAATCTAATAAATGTTGTTGTTAGTTGACTTGACGACTAGTGGGCTTAATTTATCGACTAGTCCACCCATTTCTAGTTCCTATATTGTACTAAAAAATCCGATGTTATTTTCGCCAAAATAGTTCAAATTGCCAAGTCTTAAAACAAAAGTTAGCCCACTTTAAGATTACCTACGTCACCCTCCCAAAACACATTGTATTAAAATATTTATTTGTTGTTGTTCTTATGTAAATACATAGGTACAAATTATATTCACTTTACAGAAATACAAAACTACAAGCAAAGTATTCATACTATCCGAGCATTACATATTTTTTTTCTGTATCTGCATCGCAGGCTATCGCACGGTTCGTTCCCTCTATACCACTGCTGTTTAAATCTCTTTTTCTCAATAGTACAGGTAATAAGAGAAATTGTAAATAAAACTTGAGTAGGTAATATAAATAAAAGTACACCATAGAGTAACGCATTTGTGGCATCTATTGTACAGATAACTCTTTATGATAGTTGTTTAAAACAAATATAATTTCTTACTATTTGAATAAGTTATATTGAATATAAGGATTCATTATAAAAATGTTGTTTCTTTGACAATTCCGAGTAGGTATAAATAGGGACCTTGCAGCCCTTTTTCAGAAATTGATGGAGACAGACGGACGGAGAGACGGACAAACCAGTGGTCTTTTAAGAGTTCCTGTATTTTCTGAGGTTTTTTGGTACGGAACCCTAAAGTAGACACCAAAACAGTGTTTTTAGGGTTTCGTACTTCAATTGGCAAAAAAGAAACCCCGTATATCACTTTCTTGTCCATCTGTCCGCCTGTTTTCTATAAATATAATTAAGCAACTTTTCATATTACGAACAAATGCTTTTTTCACGAATTTTGAAGATTTTATGCTTAAAACTCTGAAAAGAAAAACTCCAAAAATTCAAAAGTTGCGTTTGGAGCCGCTTTAGGGGTTTACCCTTATGACATCTGAAACAGCACCGTCCAAATGCATCAAGTCCATACCCATTATATAAAATATCAGCTACACATTAGGGCTTGCATGGTCAACTAAATGTCACGGATTTTGCCAGAATATTCTCCTCAAAAGGGGCTCTAGAACGCCGTCGTAAACAAAGGAACTGACTAATACTTAGTTACCTAATAAATAATTATAATAACCACCACCTACAAAGGCGCCCACATATTCCACCAACTTTATGTATGAAGCAGTCCCCAGTTAACCAGTTGATTTGATACAAACTCGTTCATTTTGATACCCACTGGTTTCTTTCATATTTTCTTTATTAATTTTGACATCGGTCAAGGTGACTTTAGTCTTTAGTCTGTATCAATCTCGCGGTTTTCGGGTTTACGTTAAATTTTCGTGCTGTGATTACCGATAAGTATATACCTACAAATGCCTTCTACACTCATATTTGTGGGGCTACCGGAGGACTCCAAGAGCTCCATTACAAGGTAAGTGAAGTGCTGTTGCTGAAACAACTTAATTTAGATTTATTTACCTACAGAGTGTTGGTCAACATGTGGACTACATACAGTCTACTACATTACGATTTACGTGTAATGGTATACCTACTTAAAATGTAATGTAAAACACATAAAAACCAGTCGCGTTATTACACCTTAGCCTAGAAATGGATAGATAGATACCTACCTATCACATTTTGTATTAAAATGTACCAAAATAGATCTACTTAGACCCACCTTAGACCATGTACCTAGTATGTATCTAGTGTGAATCTCGATATTTACGTATTTTTCAAAGTTGTCCTACAATGAGAAACGTATTTCTAGAATAAAAACTAAGTAGGTACATACCCATGTATTTAATATTCATAATGATATTTTGTTAACGTCAAATAACTAGAGAAAGGAAGGGTGCGGGTTCAAGTCCGGCTGGGAGATTTTTATTGTTATAAAAGCATTTTCTCTAATAGATATTCAAACGCCTTACAATATTAACAAAGCAACATGGTAAAGAACTTAAATAGTTTATACCTACCTATTTACTAATAATAAAAATGATATCAACAACTGTTTGTATTATACAAACGAAAACCTACACACAAGTTGTCAAATACCTAGGAACAGTAGGTAATTGTAGTCCTAATTGAAGATGTAGGCTGGTCCAGATTTATTTAGTCTGCACGATCGTGGGCGGCACTGCGTTCTCGCCTTGAGAACTCCAATTAAGGACAACACCAGCCTTGTTTGTGTCTCAAAGGATTATTTGATCAAATTAGGGAATATTGCTCAACTTTAATTGCGGTCGTTCTCTTTATTAAGCGGCCGTTATTATGTAAATTGGCTCGAGACAGATTAAATAGGTTAGTCTTGCCCTTAATGTAATTTAGGCGCCTACATACAAGGAAATTAGTTTAATTAAATCTCAGCGGTGGTTATAGGTAGTAAGTACCGTAATTTAACCCGACGAAACGTTGTAAAACATTGATGGTAAATACTGGTTAGTAATTTGAAGGTTTATTCACACAATTACCGTTTAAAATATAATCATTGTGCATATTAAAATAATGTAAGTGCACTAAAGTTAGAAAGCTATTAAGGGGAAAGGATACCTATTCTTATCTCCATACAAACTTTACAAACGTAGTCGACTGTTTCCTCCCCGAATAAAGACATTAGAGAAAATACGTTTATGCCACAAAACCTATAGGTTGCATGATCACCATGCATGGTCGATCATGCCTCTACGTTTTGATTATTTTTATTCTAATTTGTTTAAATTTTATTTCCATTCTAATTAGAAAATAAAAAAAAAAAAACGTATGATTATGGCAGATACTTCTAGGTTTTACATAAACATTTTTGCTGTAGGTAATGTATTTAAATTCAATTCAATTAATTTAAGTATTTAACTGCATGCACTAGGTAAATTACAATATGTGTAAAATAATAAATATGATGTCTTCTAAACCCACCATTAATAGGTATACTTACATTCAACTTAGTAGGAAACAATCGCCAATCATTATCCAGGGGGGAAACAATCGACTACGTTTGTATGGACAACGAGTAGGTACATATCCTTTCCTCTTAATAGCGTATCATTTACGCCCTCGTAGGTACAAATGCCGGTGATGCCTTAAATGGCCTCACTTATGTATGTACCTACTTATACTATTATATATCTACTGAAACCACAGGAAAAGGCTTATTATATCTGTCTGCGTTTCCCCTTCGTAACAGGATTATTGGAGGCTCAGACTGGAGTGTAGTAACAGGATATCTATGGAAGGGTAAAGCTGCGTGAAGCCCTGCATAATGTTGTTGTGACTTTCTTTTTTTTTTTTTTTTTTCGCCTTTGTTAGGGTTTGATACACGGCAATCTGTCTTTACAACAATAAGCCCTTCGTTTGTATGTGCTTGGGTTTATGTGGTAGTTTCTGGTGAAGAGACCATTGACTCTTCATTCTCCTCCTGATCAGACAAAAATCTGTCCATGAGTGTAGGAATACTGTGTCTTTTCAGGCGTCGGTACTCCGTGCTCCCTGAACCACACAGCTGAGCGGCCAGTTCATTCACGTGGCTTGACAGTCTGGCTTGGTATTTTTTGCTATACATTGCAATTTCTTGGCCTACGGTGTTCATATTCAGGTCCGCGTGAATGTATTTATTGCTGATGTAATAGGGAATACCGAACATGGTTCTTAAAGTTTTGTTTTGGAACCTCTGCAGGATCTCGATATTACTATTGCTGGCCGTGCCCCACAGCTGTATACCATATGTCCAGATTGGTTTTAGGATGGATTTATAGATGGTCATTTTGCTTGTGAACGAGAGCTGTGATTTGCAATTAACCAGCCAGTACATGTTGCGCATTATTGTGTCCAGTTGTCTGCGTTTGGTCCAAATATGTTTTTGCCATGTCAGTCTTCTGTCAAGATGCATACCCAGGTATTTGGCATCCTCTGCCTGGGGAATGTCTCTGCCATAGAGCTTAACTGGGGGACATGTGTTTTTCCTCAGTGTGTATGTAACGTGAGTAGATTTGTTCTGGTTAGCCCTAATTCTCCACCTGTTTAGCCATATCTCCACCTCCTCCAGATGCGCTTGAAGGAACGAAGAGGCTAGGTGGGGGTCTTCGTGGACTGACAGGAGAGCAGTGTCATCAGCGTAAGTTGCTGTTGTAGTCTGGGCATCAGTTGGTAAGTCCGCAGTAAATATCACATATAGTACTGGCCCCAAGATACTTCCCTGTGGCACTCCTGAGAGTATTTCAACCATTTGTGAAGTTTCGTCATTTACTTTCACCTCAAAGCATCTGTTGCTGAGATATGAGGAGAGAATCCCATAGAATGAGTGTGGTAGAAGCTTTTTCAGTTTATAGAGTAGTCCCTCATGCCACACTTTGTCAAAAGCCTGTCCTATATCAAGGAAAACAGCTGAGCAGTATTGTTTGTTTTCAAGTGTCTGGCTAATTGTTTGCACCAAACGGTGCACTTGTTCAACTGTTCCATGTTGCCCACGGAAACCGAATTGATGCGATGGAGTTATATCCTGCAGGTGTGTTTTCATCCTATTTAATATCAATTTCTCCAGCAGTTTTCCCAAAACCGATAGTAGGCTAATAGGTCTGTAAGAACTAACTTCTTGTGGTGGCTTCCCTGGCTTGAGTATCATAATAACTTGGGCTATTTTCCATTGGGAAGGATAGAAACCGGATCTGAGGCATGCGTTGAAAATGTTGGCAAGAAGGACCACTCCTTTTACAGGAAGTTGTTTTAGAAGGGTAGCGTCTATCATGTCGTATCCTGGTGTTTTTTTCTCTTTTAGACCTCTTATTTCCCTTCTAATCTCTGCCGGAGAGGTACTGCTTAATGGTACGCAGAAACATCCATTGTTGTGACTGATGTGCTATGGAATATGTATAAGGCATAATCGGCATATGAGGTAGGTCCTAGTGTGTCCTGTAATTCCACTCGTGTACCGATACAAAAAGAATTTCCAAAAGCCCTTAGTTATCGGATGACTACGCCAATAATCGGTAGCTATTCTGTATGAGAAAGAGCCCGATCCGCACTATTGTTTGAGTTGTCTCTTGATTGTGAGTCAGAACAAGAAAACGATTTTAAAAGTATTAAAGGTAGAGTATTCATAGGTAAATTATCGCAAATCCTGAAGATATTTCCAACGCACTAAAACAACAATAGGCACAAAAAATGAGAGAATTAAAACTTTTGCTGGTACTCTTTGGTAGAGTCAGCAGCACCCACATACCGAGAAGCGGTCCGGGAGCGGATCGGTGAAGCCTACCGCGGCGGGTCTGTGTCTGATAATATGCGGTGCTTTGCTTAAGAGGGTTCATTCCATTCTCTTTCTCCATACACACGTAGTTTACGTTTTCCTCCCTGGATAAAGACATTAGAGCAAATATGTTTATGCCATAAAACCTATATCTGTCATGTCTTGTCAATGTACGAACCTTTTTTTTTCTAATTAAAATAATATAATAAAAAATAAAAAAAATAAAAAATGAAAAAATAATTCGGAAGATGAATAGTCATGCCAGATATAAGTTTTATGGCATAAACATATTTGCTCTAATGTCTTTATCCAGGGAGGAAAACGTAAACTACGTTTGTATGGAGAAAGAGAATGGAATAAACGCCCTTAAAGCTCGAACATCAAAAACACAGGTTTTTAGTATTTGTTGTTATAGTGACAACAGAAATACATTACCTATCTGTAAAAATTTCAAATGTCTAGCTATCACGGTTCATGCATAAGATACAGCCTCGTGACAGAGAGACAGACAGTGAAGTCTTAGTAAAAATGTAAAAGGGTCCCGTTTTCACCCTTTGGGTACGGAACTCTAAAAATATTAGATTCCCGTAGTAGATATAAATTAATTAATTATGTCGTTCTGCGCTTTAGACCTTCCATTGTGAGGAGCTCCATATGTAGGCACCTTATACTACTTAATACCATTTTTTATGACAATTTGCTTCGAATGCTAATTTTCAATAGCCTTGTAATAAATCTCTAGAGGTACCTACTGTAGTAGCTTACCTCGATGAGTGATGCCGAAAGTCAGCAGACGGTCACGGCGCGTCACGGTCCACTAGACCCCGCCGCCGCGCGCCGGCTGCAGGGACAATGGGCCACTCCCCGCGGAAGCTTCCTCTATTACATGCTTGGCTACCTTCTACTCTCCTGGTACCGCAATTTTTAGCTCCTAATTTATGTCAATAACTAATGGCTTTGCACGACCTTTGCATAGAGGTATAGTGTCAAGTAATAATGGCCGAAAATGAATCATAAAAATAAAAAAATAAATTCTGTGAACAACACACAGCGCCATCTAGCCCCGTGGTAAGCGACTAAGCTTGTGTTACGGTGACTAGACAACGGATATAATACTTATATTTATTTTTCTTTTGTAAATACATACATATTAGACACCCAGACCAGACACCATTTTTTTTTAAGCATAAATA
The DNA here is from genome assembly GCA_958496205.1 of Idaea biselata. Classification (NCBI taxonomy): domain Eukaryota; kingdom Metazoa; phylum Arthropoda; class Insecta; order Lepidoptera; family Geometridae; genus Idaea; species Idaea biselata. Next base: position 22,573,175 of record OY292402.1, read on the forward strand.
CTTGCACCCGGCGGGAATCGAACCCGCAACCTCCTGCATTGCAGTCGCGCTTTCGCACGACGCGCCACAGAGGTCGTCATCATGTTGCTACTGTGTGTTGCTATTGTATTGTTGTTGAATGAGTTTTAGAGACAATGAAAAAATCACAACTGCCAAGAAAATTGATGAATTAGTTTAAATGGTTTTAAAAAGGTTCAAGAACTGCACCAGCTAGCTCTTGCAATTTAGAGCTGAGAGTAAGGTGCCAGTGGAATACCTTAGTAATAAACTCTTAACTAGTACTACTTTGAATAGGTATTTAGGTATTTTGAGTAGTTTTGCAATTAAAATCTAAATTATCTTTTACCCTACTTAGACAACTTGGCTAGATATAACACTGTTATTGTGCATCTGACCCTAAAACGAAGTACCTATACAAGCTCCCACGCCACGTTTACATCTGCACCTGCATTAGTAGGAGGTACCTACGTTTGTAACAGCACTTGAATTGTATATCACTTATTGTATAAGTAAGAAAGCTTCGCCCCTTCCGGAGAACCGTTCTTTTGATTGGTATTTGTTCCGTCTCTCTGATATCTGTTAATTAAAGGTTTATAGACAATGGGTATAAAGACAGATAGTGTCAATTAGTGGACCCGAGACCGCGATAGAGGGCCCGTGTTTATCCTGACCCGTAGGAAACAAATTGGTGTGTTCAGCTATCAAATTAACCAGTTTATGCTTTACAAATTGTTTTCTTAATTCTAGTGTCGATGTTTGTATTGTTTTTTGATTGCTTATCAGATGGTATGGACTTCAATCAGTAGGTCTTTAAGTGTAATTTACAACACATTACAAGTTTTTAGAAACAAAGTAACTATTTATTAAAATGGAGCCTGCCGCTGCGCACTTGGTCGTAATGTTGAGCAAGAATTACGAGTAGGCAGTTGTTTATGATAAAATTTAAGTTAATTCATATCAGCATGTAGTAGGAAAACTTTCGTGTAGCAATTTACATTAAGGGTTAGAAGATAAGTAGGTAAACAATTACGTCGCAGTCGTGGTCATAGATTATGTTTTAGATATGATAACGACACGAATTGTGGACATCTACTGACGACTACCGACTTTCACTTAACTTTAAAAGTAGCAAGATGCATATTAAAATGATAATTTAATATAAGTACTTACTTGTTTGCTTGCTAAGTGATCCTTGTATCTGTGCGATAACGTTCTATTTAACTCCATAGGTAGATATCATTTATAGAAGTGTTTAGTGTTTACCCACACTTAGGAAATATTTTATAATATTGTATTTTACTTATTTTTGAAACCTTTTTAAAAAAAAACAATACTTAGGTTGAGTTAGTAAATAAATAAAAATTTGTCGTTTGGTCGAGGAAAGGCCTTAGAGAAAAAAAACTCTAACACTGGGTGAACCCCACCACTATACGAAAATAAAACTTATGCATACTAAGTTGGTTACTTTTTGTTATTTTAGTTAGTTTTATAAATAACTAGCTGCGCCCGTGGTTTCACCCGCATAAGTCCCAATCCCGCGGAATTTACTGGATCAAAAGTAGCCTATGTCCTTCTCCAGGGTCCTATCTATCTCTATACCAAAATTCATCAATATCGGTTAAGCGGTTTAGGCGTGAAAGCGTAACAGACAGACAGACAGAGTTACTTTCGCATTTATAATATTAAGTAAGATTAAGTAAGATTAGTAAGATTAATAACAAAACACAAAATGATTTTCTGACTTAGACTTCGTTTTTTCAGAAGGTCTGAAGGTTTTTTTCTTTGTTTTTATTTTTTTTTCTTCAGGAAGATGTGTCTAATCATCGTCTACAATTAAAAAACGAAGAATAGATAACTAACTCTATATATGAGTATTTTTTCGGTATCGATTATTGAAATGTCCCTTTAGAAAATTCCAAGACAAAAAACACTTAGCAACTACTACACAGTTCTTGTAATTTTAAATATTCTGGGGAAAGCACATACCTACTTTACATAATATAAGTACCCGGAACAAGCCGTAGACACATTAGTACTCGTACAACATTTAGACGGACCTAAATATTTAAAATTATAGTCACTTTCATTGTATTTTCGGCTGTTATTGTGCCTTTCATCTCTTTGTTCTTCATTTCAATGCGTCGTACTTATTATACCTACCTACCTATATTTATGGAGATATCAAGAATGTAATTGACAAATAATGACCAGATGTAAATGTTACAGCGACTTTCACTGAGTGATTGTTTAGCTTGAAACGCATGCAGTATAACTATTTTTTAAACTATGGGACTTTTTAGGATTTCCATTTACATAATGATTGAAATAAAATAAAACGGGCAAGTGTGAATCAAACTCGCGTATGAAGGGTTTCGTACCAATAAAACAAATATTTTTAAGGGGGATTTACATAAAAACCCAACGATACCGCGATAACGCATCTATTTTTTAAACTATGGAACTTTTTAGAATTTCCATTTACATAATGATAAAATAAAAAAAAACCGGCCAAGTGTGAGTCAAACTCGGCACGAATTGTTCCGTACCACTATCACAATTGGGTACGGAACGCTAAAATGAACACTGGGCCAACCAATCCGTGAACACAAAACAAACGTTAAAATTTATTTTACCACTGGCGCCTTTCTATCTAGATGGCGCTAGTGGTAAAATACATCGCGTTATCGTTGCGTTTTTATGTAAATGCCCTTAAATATTTGTTTTGTTTTTGTTGTGTCACATCATCTGTGAAAGTTTCAACAGTCTATCTATCACGGTTTATAAGAAATAGCCTGGTGACAGACGGACGGACAGACAGCGGAGTCTCAGTAATAGGGTCCCGTTTTTACCCTTTGGGTATAGAATTCTAAAAAACGGGTGCTAAAGTAGAATATTTTAACCCTATGTTTAGGAATATACTTCACGTATGAGCAAATTTAGCTCTTTACGTTCACGTGATAATTAGGTATTACAATTCACATAATAATATGAAAATAAGTACTACTTGATCTACAAAGATAGGCACAGAAAAGTGCTAAGTATCACAACCAACTAGGTACCAACCAGAGAGTTCTGTTACATAGGTACGAGATAGGTAGGTAGATATAGTTAATCTCTGCAATTCGCAGCCGCAAGTGAAAATCATTTAAATTTATTACAATTTAATACAGGAAAAGTGTGCACAATACAATAACATACCATATCATCAACGATTTCAATCTCGCGGTGAAATCACAGTTTCCGATATAATAAGCTGTTATTTCAGTTTTCATCTGCGGCCTAATACTGGGGCATTGTTTAGTAACCTAGGGCAAGTATTATTCCAGTTGGAGTAGTGTAGGTACAACAACTGCCCTAGTACCTAATAGTACTTAAGTGGTGTAGCTACTGTAGTAGCCTCCGGGACATTTCGTAGTTGATCCATTCATGCAATCCAAGAACTATTTTTACCCGACTACGAAAAAAGGAGGGTTGTGATTTTGACCGTGATGTCTGTTAGGTTGTATGTATGTATGTTTGTCTGTGCCCTCATAATTAACATTTCAAAAATATCCTCATTAAAATGATTTCAAATAAGTAGGTATATTCTCGACCAAAGTCATTTTGATCGTGAAATAACAACCCAATTTTTCACATAATCAAACTAGTTTCTAGATATTCTATTTTAAGTGCTTAAGCCTGCACTGGGCTTTCATAGAAATATTTTAAAGAAACAATACTTCTGCAAAAACACTTGCACTTGACTGTTTTTTTTTTAATTTGCGTAGACGTAGTGTTTTTGCTCTCTCTTTCTGTATTATAATAAGTAAGTTAATATTATAGATTAACTAGAAAACCTGGCGAACTCCGTTTCGCCACCAGATGGCTTCGTTTTATGTAACATTTCATCGTCATACGTCATCGTCATCGTCATACGTCATCGTCATACGTCATCGTCATACGTCATCGTCATACGTCATCGTCATACGTCATCGTCATACGTCATCGCTGAGTTTGATTTTGATTTTCCAGACATTATTTTTAAATTTTTCCTGAATTTTCTTTGCTATAAACCTCACGGAGCCCGAGACCTTTCCAACGAATGCAAAACCGTGGAAATCGGTTCGTGCGTTCTGGAGTTATAGCGTCAGGAAGGAAAACCCGACTTATTTTTATATAGTAGTTATCATAGTCTATCTAGAATATCGAGTCCTATGGGTGCGTAAATAGTGCAGAGGTGTTCCTTCCCTATAACATACTTAATTTTATCATAAAATGATAATAAATGCGTAAGTAATCAAAGCTTTATAGTTTATAAACTTTATAGTTCCTGATTTATACCCGTCCTGGCTAACTAAGATTTCAATATTGCTCTCGGTTAGGGTTGTCGTAATGTATTTTCTTGTGAGCCCGGTCTTATCGAAACGTAGGGATATTCGTTAACGAAATTAATCAAAAAATAGGCAGATTAAGTTATGTGTTTGATGTGAAACATCTATAAGGGGAGGGTAAACCAAAAAGTTCCCATGGCGATACAGGTCGTGGCGACGACGTCTCGCCACGCTATAGGTATATATGATGGAATATAATATGTACTATAGGTACTTAGCGAGTCGATGTTTCACATCTGTCAGGCGTCCCGTGACAGCTCGCATTTTTAAAATTAAAAAATCATTTGAAAAGGTTTAAAAATTCATTCGTTGCGAGGCTCGACTCGAACTCGCGTCTCTGCGTTACTGTCGCAGCAGTTTTTGAAGATGTATTTTTTAATGTTAACATTTCTAAAGTTTAGTTTATGTTAGTAAAGCAATTGTAATTTTCATTATCATTGTGTGGTTAGTTGCTTTGGTAATTAATAGTAACACTTTTAATAGGATGTTGTGGGACATTTAACACTAATATTGATAAATTTACATATCACATTGAATGGCCTCATTGTCTCTTCCTATCAGGTGAGGTGAGGTCAAGACGTGTACGCGTATTTTTTTTTTTTTCTGTGCCTATCTGCAATCAGTAATCTATTACCTGTAAGCAGGTGATTTCTGAGGTTCAGTCATGTCAAGTGCATCCTCGACATGACTGAATCTCAGGTGAGGACAGCTACTCCATGCATTTATTTATTGTAGTGACATTCACTTAAATATGTCTTTTCTTATGACGTTTGTGGTAACTTTGCCGCAAGTGGGTAATGCCGTATTCAACCTATGACGTCTCATCCCACGCATTATTTTTCTTCACTCAACCCATTTCTATTCCTCACTCGTCCGACAGCTATTATTTATTTTTAAATCATTTATTGTTCCTTTAAGTATGCCTTACTCAACCTAAAGCGACAAATTCAATTAAATGGTAAATTTTAAAGTACAATCAGCAAAACCATTGTAATTACTTACATAATATTTAAAAATAGAAACCGCTTGTTGTGTGGCGTAAAATAAAACAATAAGGATTGTCTAAAAATCGTATTTGTTATAAATTATTATAGAGTAAGATTAACAATATAAATAAAAATCAACATAGAATCAACAGAAGTTCTAAGCACAATAAATTACTTACTATAAGTTTAAAACAAACATAAAACACGTGTTATAATCGAAATCAAAACTATTCTAAATATTGGGTACTAAAAACTAACATTAAACTAAACAGAATTACAATACTAACAAATTTTAATAATTTTGATGATTTTACAAAAATGTTAACAATACAATATATTTAGAAAATCATACAAAAAATAATTTAAGTACTTATAAGTTATATTACTATTATCATCATCATCATCATCCGAGCGTTGTTCCCGGTTGCATCTCTCTCGAGAGCCCGGGGTCCGCTTTCCTACTTTTACGTCTCCACTTCGCACGATCTTCGGCATCCCGTGTGGTGAGGCCATTTGCACGCATATCCGATCTTACAACGTCAAGCCAGCACTTCTTGGGTCTTCCCAATCTGCCGCGGCCGGGCGGAGGCGCCATGGCAAGACATTTGTTTCCCACGTAACTAGCCGGTTTTCGTAGAACGTGGCCGTACCACCGTAAGCGGCATTCTTGCAGTTTGTCTGCAATGTCTCGGACATGAAGGCTGCCCCTGATGCGGGAGTTTCTGACGCGGTCTTTTCGCGTCACTCCACACATCCAGCGCAGCATCTTCATCTCCGTGACACGCAGCTCTTGCTTATGTCGCTCAAGCAATGGCCACGCCTCACTACCATACAAAAGGACAGGTCTAATGATCGTTTTATAGACCTGTCCTTTCAGTTTAACCGGCATTTTCGGGTCACAGATGACACCAGTTACCTCTCGCCACTTGGCCCAAGCTGTCGGAATGCGGGACTTGACGTCACAATCGATGTCGCCGGACTCGTGAAGCACAGATCATACTATATCATATCATTTGAATTTCATATCATACTTGACTACCTCAATGTTCTATATGTGTTAAAAATATTATTACACAGTATAATTTTTGCCTTTAAACTTGACAAGGTGTTAGTGGGACATAGGTCAAAACGTAGTTCTCTCTTCTATTTTTTAGGTATTTTGTGTTTTTAGAACTCTCAAAAATGTATTAAGATATTGGATTACAAAAGCTAAAATATTAAATAATTTGGTAAACATACACAATTAGGCCAATAACTGGAGAAATTCACCTTGCAAAAGGTGGTGTAACAAATGTTATGATTTAATGTTATTTAGATATATTAGCTTAATATAAATCTCAGTTTTCGACCTCGGGGCACGACGGGGTATGTCCGATATTTTGACTTTTATGTGTTAAAATGCCGTTTTTTTTAATATTGTCTCAACAGTAGGTCGTATCACAAAAGAGTCTCATGAAAGTATGTAAATAATAAAAATCTTTACATTCCGTCCCTACATACCAATTCTGTAAGTCTAACTGATTAAAGGTTATAATAAATTAAAATTGTTAAAATTAAGGAACAAATGTAAGACACTAAACGAAAAGCTTAAAGTTGCGTCTAAATTGATAAAAAATGAAACATTTCTTAAAATGATGGAGAGACTACCGAAGCCTGCTGCCTTATTAACGACTATGCAGTTGAATCAAAGTACAAAGAAACCGAAAGGAAGACGCTACACTCTAGATGAGAAAATAAAAAACTTTTATTTTTGCCTAGCCTCACATTTGACAATTCCGCCACCATTTTATCATACGACAAAGTGTATAATATGGACAGGCACGGCGCGGTGGTGCTTTGTAGTAATAAATGTTTTTTTCGAATAACTTCTGTTGGCGCTATCTATTGCTGCCAAAGAGAACCAAGAATCTATAACTACTAAATTAAGTTTGGTGATTTAACTTGTAACTCATTTTTATGCTATCTGTACCTTCGACACATACTTTTGCTCATTTTATGATTTAGGTTGAATAAGGAATACATTTAGGTTGAGATAAGAAAACTTTTTAAAATAATTCAATGGGTAGAGCTAGGAATATAGTTTTAGACGAGTTAAGAAAATTATACCTAATAGGATGCAATGGACCTATATGAAAAACACCTGAACCCCGCAAGTGGGTTCAGGTGTTTTTCATATAAATAATGATGTACGCGTATAAAAACAAAATAATGGCAACCCTATTTCGAGTAATTAAGCTAACGCTAATAATTGTAAATTTATTGATTTAGGTATTATCTACTTATTTATGGTAAATACTTTCCCCTGACTAAGCTTCATAATTTCGCAATAAAGTTTTACCACCTTATGTTCTATATGTTAGGCTCTTTATCATAAAAACTGACCCAGAGGTCGAGTCGGTTTCCTAACTTTTGTCTTTTGTTCCTAACGCATGTCTTCAAAACTTAGATAATGAGTCTTCGTAGCATCCAGTTATAAGAAAACATAAGTTATTTTCTTTAATTTATTTTTTCAAATTACATGACCTACCTACCTATCTAAAGTTTTAGTTTTTAATACTAATGTTTTGTTTTAAGCTATCTGTATATTTGTCTTACATAATGTATGTTATTTTGTATATTGTTTGTTCTGCAAATAAAGCGTAGTACATCTATCTGAATATTTTTTTTGCATGCACAACCTAATTATTTATTTCTTTTTAGCCTATTCTGTCCTACTGCAGGGCAAATGCCTTCCTCTTCTCTAGCTCTCTAATCTTCCCTGTCTAGTGCTAGTTGCACATATAGCACGGAGAGCAGATGGTCGTTGGGGCCGAAAAGTTCTCGAATGGAGACCGCGGATCGGAAAGCGCAGCGTTGGACGTCCACCAACGAGATGGACGGACGAATTGGTTAAAGCCGCGGGTTCACGGTGGATGCAGGCCGCTTATGACCGAAGCATCTGGAGATCTATGAGGGAGGCTTATGTCCAGCAGTGGACTTCTTACAGCTGAAATGATGATGAATGCTAGTTGGGCTCACACTCGAGGCTTATTATACCTAACCTTATTCTTGTTTACTAATTTTAACCTTCTCTAAATAATTTCTGAACAGAACAGTCTCGGTGACGGAGTCTCGAAGTGTGGGGGAGATCTCGTTCGTAGACCTTGAGAACTCTGCTGGTAACACTGGACCGGTCTTTGGGTAAGGAGTTGGTCTTATGTAGGCAGCTTTCTTAGATCCTGTAGTTTTTGTACTAGTTAAAAAGAATTATTTATTTCAAGCGCGTAAACTAGTAGTCAACATTTTATAATATTATAATATTTTGCATACACGAATTGCAGCGAAATTAGATATAGATGTTACTCGTAAAATTTATTTTACTTCTGGTTTTATTTGGAAGACTCCGGCCGGTCGAATACTGGAATGCCACTTAAAGTTTAAGGGCTAATTAAATAATTCAACATCTTCTAATAGTAGTTTATGCACCGAGGTACTAAAGCCCTATCCTATATGCCCTGCCCTATATGTAGAAAGCGTCATATTGAATCCAGAGCGTACGAAGGACTCTAGAGTTAACTTAGGTATTGCTTTACGTTGAATTTTTGGTCATATTATACCTAGAACTTTGTAGAGCCGGAGATGAGTAAATATAAATAAATTGAGTTTAGACGCTTCTTACCTTTTTAGCAGCTCTCAAATTTTGAGTAGCGTTTCAGTGTAGGTACTTTTTAGTACTTTTGGGATGTAAAATGTGTAGGTACCTATCTAATATCTCCAAGTTAACCAAGATCACTGTTAGAAGTGCGCCGGCCCGGCAAACTTTTGTTGTAAAAGAAACTACTAAAGCAATTTAGTATTTCAATCCAAACATCAATCGTTAACGGTACCTTTGTTATTTCCTATAATCCTATTCACAATCAGTTAACAGTCTATTTAATTGTTTTGGTACATCTTAGAGAATAAAATGAGACACAGAAGCTTTTGTAGTTCGAGCTTTGGTAAGCCCCCGCTAAGCGGTTGTTGTTTGGTCTTCACATAAAACTTCGCTCCTTTGTTGCGATGAGCTAGTGTTACCGTTCTGTAGGTACTATCGATAGCCTGTCGATAGTTGTGGCAAATCAATCGATAGGCCTATAGATAGCGTAAAACTATCGATAGTATCGATACTGTCTTCGATCATATATAAACTATAGATGCACGGTCGCCGCTCTAGAAATGGAGCCGTCAAAACAAGGCATACTTCAGCCGATATGCCTTGTTTCGCTGTCAGTCGTGCATAAGTGTTTTACAACCATATTGCCCAGTGATTAAGGTTTCCATTAAACTGTACTATGTCCGTATAAGTAAGCGTTGAAGTAGTGCCGATTTTTGATTTCGATTTTGTATGGGACCGTGTATCTATAGTTTATATATGATCGAAGAATACTGTCCATAATTTTGCCCTATAGATCGCGTACAACTATCGATTATTGTTACAATAGTCAAATCCGATACTATCGATAGTATCGATACTGTTGATAGTAACTTCATTATTGAGCGTCGATACTATCGATAGTATTGCAGTTTCGCTATACTATTGTGTTGAACTTAGCTATCGACAGTAACGATACTATCGATATGCCTATTGATATTATAGATGATTTTTGACATTATCTATCGATTGTAAAACTATCGATAGTTCGACAACGCTACGATGAGCTAAATGTTTGTTAGATATTTTATAAGTATCTATAGTAAAGTAGGTACATAATAAGTATAATATTTCCGTTTGTTAGTTAGCGTATGGTAAGTTAGCGGATAAACAGACAGACAGAGTATGTGGAAAGCTATTTTGTTTTAGACTTATTAAGTAATAGGAAGTAGGCACCTATAAGCTAGTCCCCTTACTTATAAACGAGCTTATATAACTTTTTGTCGCTGTCTGTTAACTTTGAAACTTCATGTCACAGTAAAAGACAAACGTTACATAAAGTCATTGTTTATAAGTAAGGGGTTAGATCTTGAGGTACCTAATCCTAATACCTACGCAGTAAAATTTAATACCCAAAGATAATTTCCATTATATAGGCGCATTTAGACGATGGCGTTAGATATGTATGTATTATTATTCAATATCTCCTTTAAAATGATGGCAAATCACCACTCGCTTAAGGCGTTTTCTGATACATGGAGAACGGAAATTGTTGCTATTTTATTATAATAATAAAAAATGCAGTAAAGTGAAGGAAATTATGTGCTGAAGTCTGTTATTAAGATTAATAAATTTCCTGTAAACAACATAAAACATATCAATCTACTCTTAAAGACTAGATTAAAAAGATTACAACACTTCTAAAGGTACAAACACTCGTATTTATAGTCAATTCTAAGTAATTACTTGTCTAAGTAATGTGTCTGTCACATTCTCGTTCACGTTAAAAATCACTGGTAAGAGTTAGGGCATTGCTTAGCCAAAGTAATCACTCAGATTCGTCTATAAATACGGGGGTAAGACTCCGTCTAAGAAAGCCTTAGTGTGTTGATATATTCATTATTCATAGGTAAAATATTCAAAGGTCATTGCTCCCGGATTGAGAAATGATGCGTTGTTGGTTCGAATCCCGCTCAGCGTCGATTATGCGCTGTGTTTTTGCAGAAGTATTTTTCCTTTAAAATATTTCTAAGATTTTGATTCTATCCGGCTTGGCAGATGTGATTGAGGGCCTTAATTCCGTTTCATCCATTCACGACTCAGGTTTATGTCCGGTCAGGCAGACCTGAAAGTAAAACCGGTCGGCCTTAACTGTAACTGTAGAGGAACTTACCCACTGCGGAGTTAAGTTTTATGGAAGATGGGTCTGAATTCGTTCCGCTGCTGTGTTCCTCATCCGAGCGATGTTCCCGGTTGCACCCCTCTCGGAAGCCCGGAACGCTAAACCCAAAATAGTTTATTTTATTTGGGATCGGTTGTTCTGAAACGCCATTTGCCCGCGTAAGAAAACTCCCCTAATAATTGGAATTCACTCTAAGATGTCTCGCACTTAGATTACCTAGCTAGATGGTGCGTATTCTAACAACGAAGTTCGAATTTTGATCCATTTTTTTTAAATGTTTAAAAATGTGTGAGTGTAATTTTCCGAACAGTTTGACTTTGGAACTGATGAAGCTCGTCCGTCAGAGACGAGTTTGAAATGGATCACTGGCAAGCGACCTTTCTCCTTCTAGTCTATAATAGAGATCAGTCCAGTTCCATGGTCTTACGCTTACTTAAAACTCCTAAAAAATAAACTCACTTGCAACGTGGTCCCGATTTTCCTCTCAATAGATTTCAACTCTACAACGCCTAAACAAAACATAACATCGTTGAATGAGGTACATTTAGTAACAATTCGTATGGGTATGTCCCAAATCTGTTAAAGGGCCCGACACTGACTGGCACGGGCCTGTACAGATCCGATCGATACAACAAATAATGTTCGCGTGATTGATGGAGTACTCAAAATGCGAACGCTTTTGTTGCGAATACCCCCACTAAAAACCGAAACATGTTGCTATTATAGTTTTTAGTGGAGCGTGACCTTAATACTGTTAATAAGGTTACTGGAACAACTATAGGTTTTTTGAGATAAGAAATAGCTGCAAGTTTCAAATGGGATTGGGCGGTTTACGTATGATAGATAGATAGATAACTTTATTTGTGCAACACAAGAAAAGAGCACAAAAAACAAATACATAGAGGCAAGATAAAGCTTAAAATGTAAGTCGTACAAATGGAGTGATAAGGCCGCCCGTCTTCCAGGCTTTGGATGGAATAGATCTGTTTTAGCTTGAGTTTATGCTGCATGTCGGACGACATGTGGGCCAAAATCACTACAACGTAGGTCCTACAAAATGAAACAAACTTGCAACCGACCTAGACAAATTATTGTTCTCGAAAGTGTTAAGTTTGTCCTCAAGCACTTATCACAACACAACAAAGATACGTCTTGTGACTAAAGGTTCTAAAGGTTCCGGGGATTTGTAGGCGAATAGTACAGATATCAGGGATGTCGTTCAGAATTCAGAACTTCTTTACATGTTATCGTTTACGCTTTAGAACGCTTTATTGTACTCACCCAAAATAAAATTTACAATAAAATAAATCAAAAACTTAGCTTAGTCTTTGTTCTGTAATGAGTCGGTAAAATTATGATTCATTATCTATAGCTACGCGAAAGCTATTCCAATAAAAGCACATCATAATTATCCCAGTCAAGTGACTGAAATTGCCATCAATTGCATAACAGTATTAATGAAGTTTTCTCTCTCTGTAGTCGGCCCCTCGTGTCATGACTGAGGATTGTGGTCATCAATGGGCCTGCATCTGGAACGGATGATCTGTCTCCAGTGACTCCTGTTCATTGCCTCCATAACGATCTCTTGGAACTTGTCGGCTAAATTTTGTTTATTTTGGTCCGTTCGTCGGGTTGGGGATCGACCCCGTGAGCGTTTTCCGTCAGTCTTCCCAACCACGATGAGTTTTTCCAAATTGTCATGGCCTCTCCGCCTAGTCTTCGTTCTGTAATGAGGCGGTAATTCTATGATTCATTATCTATTCCAATAAAAGCACATCATAATTATCCCAGTCAAGTGACTGTAGGTAATTGCAATCAATTGCATAACAGTATTAATGAAGTTAATGAACAAAAAATGTGAGCAGTAACTGGCTATTCCCCTTTAACTTAATTAATCCTTTCCTATGAATGTTGTTGATTTGTTGAAAGTAAAAGTTGAACGTGAGTCGGCAGTTGTACCGCGTACTGTAATTGTTGTTTGCGATGTTGTTAGCTAGGTTTTAGGATAAGACCTCACTTAACATTTGATAAGATTTAGTGTTCTACGAGTAAACAAGCTTACAAGTACAAACATTTTAGTTATTTATTTAGCGAGGATAGTAGAGAATGAGTGTAGAGCTGTTCGTGGTTCTGACTTTCACGTTTTTTTCGACATTGTTTTTCTTTTTTATTTGTGGGTTGCCGCTTAATTCAAAACCCCTGTCGGGTTCATCGAAAATTGTTGATTATTTCATGATGTAATGTTGTAATTTTTTTTTATATGGATTGTAGGTGACACTGTTTACTATTACATTTTGTTGTAGTCTCAAGACAAACACTTCTTATTGGTTCAATCAAAGCCTATCCAAATTTTAGACAAAAACTGAATGTTTTATCTAAAATATGGGAAGGCTTCAACTCCCTTCGACATATTTGTTTGGAAACTGCACTAAAATGTCGGAAACAATGTCGCCTACAATCCATACACATTTTTTTTAACATCATTTCGTCATGAAATAATTAACCATTTATCGATAAACCCGATATCGATTTTGAATTTAGCGGTTGTAGGCCCCTTAACCCCCAATTAAAAAAGAGGAGTGGTATAAGTTTGAGGTGTCTGAAACTTATAACATATAACTGCAACATAATATAATTAATTTTAATAGGGTCAACTCTATATGTAAGGCCTTAAATTGTAAATTTTTCTATGACCCATTTCAACCGCATCGTATTGAATTTCTCCATAGTGGAATTAAGACCGCAAATTTTTATTACCTTTAGAAACCTCATTTCAATAAAATAGATAAAGTATTTACGATTTATCTATGGCCACTTTACGAGTATAGTGCTTTCACGGAAACAAAGGCATGATAAATAACTTTAATAGATACAAAATCATCACTTTATGATATATATTAAACTTACCAATATATTTAAATGACCTTAGCTAGTCCTTATCTGATCCCAAAAATAGGGTTCCGTATCCAAACGGTAAAAACGGGACCTTTTACTACGACTCCAGAATCCGTCTGTTTGTCTGTCACCAGCCTGTATCTCTCCATAGAACCGTAATAGCTTAGACCTTAGACAACTATTTACACATATTATGTATATCGTCAATTAATGACTTCATGACGATTGCTTGCATCATTCCTGTGTCGACATCTCGTCTTATGTTCGTCAGGCGGTGCGCGTGGCTCCGACAAATGGAATGGGTCTTAGCCGAAAACGCAAGTTGTCTTTTAAGGTGTATCCAAACACAGCGCGGCATTTGAGCGCGGCTGCCGCGCAGTGATTGGATAGTTCTAACTATCGCCTAATATAAATGGAGCGCGGCAGAAATGTGTCATGCAAAAGCCGCGTGTTTCTGCCGCGCACTTGGCCCTTAATATTTGGACACACCTTCATGCGGCAACTTGGTTTAAAATCATGTACTTAGTCCAATTACCATGATTTAGGCATAGTAAATCATGGTTTAAACCAGGTCGGGCACTTAAAACTCATTTTATAATAGCATAATTAGTGTTTAATATGACCCGTCTAAAATAGGTAATGTACGCGTACGTACCAAATAAATGAATTAATATTGCACGCCGTTACACACAGCGCGGTGCGATCTAGCCTCAAACGTACTATGGGTACTAGAAAACGGATATACTGCATTTTTATACCTTTTTTGTGAATACCTACCTACATAATATAATACATAGAAAACTTCCAGACCAGGAACAAATAATTATTTTTAAGCATAAGTAACTACTTGTACGCGGCGGAAATCGAACCCGCAACCTTCTGCATTGCAGTCGGGCCTTCGCCCGACGCGCCACAGCGCCATCAATAATGTCCATGTCATCACGTCTAAGTAAACATGTTCCTCATTAAACCTCGTACATCTTCTCCATTGACATCCGTGAGAGTACCTCGACTCCGGCTAATTTAATGCCATGCCACTGGCCAGGCCACTGCCCAGAGTGGTCACAGATAAAAGGACTCAATAAATCAGTTAACAACGACGGCACACCTTTGAGTGGCCATGCTTTTACGCTCTTCGCTTCTACTTAGATAGGATCTAAGTTGCGCTTGCTTTTAAATAGGAAACTTATTTCGATAGGTCAATTTGATGTTGGTACCTACTAGCTGAAAAGTCTGCATTTTATCTGAGACTTGTGCCGGCACTGTCGCTCTGGAAGGTTGGGCCACGCATTCTAAGCTTCTATTAACATATTTTTGAAAGAAAAAAAAAACTTAAATAAAAATTGACGGTTTACAAAACTTCACCGGGGTCCGAAAACTGCTCTCGCCATCTCCCAAATAGAGTATCGACACATTTGTCTACCAAATGTGTCAAATACACGTCAAAATATATGACAATTACTATTCTATCGGCATTCTATTGAGACACGATTGTGAGGGCAGACTTGAGACGCAGTAGCTTGGTACCTGAGTAATTTTAATATTAAAACCATTTCACAATTTACTTTTAATCGATTGCAAATGCAATTTGTTATGAATTTATAGATTTAATTAAATAAGTTGAACCAATTCACTTAAACATTTAAATTATTCTATTTACACGTTGATTGATGTCAATTAAATTTCTAGAACCTAAGTCATGGTAAGAATTGAAACTAGAGTAGGTACGTAATGTAAAATAGGGTTTTGCGCAACATAGGCATTGCTTTTATCTACAATCAAGATATCTCAAACAACATGCCTCAAGTTATTGTTATTTTTTTTTTTTCAAAATCGGTCTAAATTATTGTTGTTGTCAAAGAAATCTTCATCTTTTTTCCCGAACAAATAAGTTACTAGCTGCGCTCCGCGGTTTAACCAGCGTAAGTCCGGATCTTGCGAAAATATCGGGATCAAAAGTAGCCTATGTTCTTCTCCAAGGTCTAAGGTCTTTAGACGTGAAAGCGTCTGTTTGACAGACAATCAAAGTTGCTTTCGCATTTATAATATTAGAAAGATTAGGTATAACAGTTTTTACTAGTCGCTAAGAATGGCCCAATTATGAGGCTACCTGTTGAAAAGTCCTGAGAAACTTAACTAAACTGTTTTCTTGGCAATGACCTCTTAAACTAGATTTTTAAGGGAAATTCTGAAAGTTTTCATTGAATACGTCAAAACGGGGAAACAATTTGATTAATATTGTTTAGCAAGTTTTCCTTTGCAAAACTCAGTCATATCTTAGCAAGCATAAACCCTATTGATTGATATTATGTGCTTTTAATCGAGGAAGCAATTAATATGCTGTAATTTATCACCGACTGCTGAATTGATGTATGATTAATAGGACGCGACTAAATCATCCACCTACAAGTTTTGCTAACTGTACTATCTATTGACCAACGACAGAGCTACTAAGCTTAGCCACGATTAAATTATGGTGGAATCGCTGTAATGCTTGGGAAATCCGAAATAGTGTTTTCACAAAAATACTTAAGTTAAACAATGAAATGAAAGTCCAACTTGCAAACCTAGGACATTGTTTTCCAGCTGCTTAATCCTTATTCAGTCTTTGAAAGTATCTTAGAAAATGAAGCTGTTTGGCGAAATAACCGCCATAATTTGTATTTTCAAGTTGCATTCAATTTCAGGGTGGTTTTAAGTTATGACTGCAGTCATGAATTGCATTGCAGGAATTGCAGCTGAATAAGCAGCTGGAAAACAATGGCCTAGGGTGGATTACGAAATATAATTAATTACATATCGTTGTCCAAATTGGTTCTCCTCCCTGGATCTTATAGACAGTAGAGCAAATATGTTTATGCCATAAAACAAAGCATAAAACCTATATCAGCCATGACCATACCTATATGCCTCTGTTTTATTTTTTAAAAATTTCTATAACTATTCTAAATTAGTACCTATTTTCGAAAAACTAGCTAACTAACTACCACTACTAACTAGCTTACTAACTAAAAAAAATAAAAAAAATCACGCCTAAGTACTTCGCTTTCACTTGAAGGTTATTTATGGGCAAGATTGCAGCTGCAATGCACCATTGCATCCACTATTAACTCTAATATCAACTGTAAAAAGTAACGTCTATTGGCTAAATCTCGGAAATCATGCCTAAAGATAATTTACTGGTAGTCAAGTGTCAGCCATTCATCTAAGACCAAATCGTGACGCCACGTTCACTGCGTGTAACAAGTGCAACGGACAACAATTTGTAAATCATCCCTTTAGGAGAAACTAACTTTAAAATACTTTAGAATACATTGCGTGATGGCTGTCGTGTTTAAAGAGAAAGTTTTGGTGTGATGCAGCAATGGAAATTGTAGTTCTTGTGAAAATCGCATTGCGTCAAAGGACGATCGGTATCTGATTGGTTGAGCCCGAGGCAATGGGTTCCGTTTTGACCGGCACGTGCGGTCTTGGTCACGATCGAAATAAGAATAGCCTCAACATTTTGTAGAGAATTACAAAAGTAATTACTTAACTTGGGAAATGTACGGATTCAATTGTCTTTGCTGAATTATCTTGGAAGATAAACGTAAGTTAACTTCCGAGTTCGATGCAAACATTTGTTTCGCAGCGGGAATCGAATCTACAGTCAGTTTAATTATTATTTTTGTAAATTGTAGCTGATTCAGCTATTTACTTACCTACGTGATACAATACATTAGATACCTAATAAAGACTTTACATAACACAGTTGCAACAACAATCATAATAAGTTACCAAAGTTCTTGGAGTATCAATAAAACTGACCGTAAATCACATTAATACTCCATACTTGACCGCCTCTCAGTCAAGTATGGATAGGGTAAGGGTAGTAACGCCAAGCGCACTCGTCTGTAACGTTCGATTGAATTGGCAAGAGCTTACATACAAATATATACCGCGTTTCCACCTCAAAATGTGTATAAACGAAACGTCTCACTTTTCATTGCCTTCTGTAACACAACAAGGGTTAGATGTTTTCTTCTGTTTTCGCGATTTTAGTTACAAATTAAGAACATCTTTCGGTTTTAATAACAAGGGTTGTTTCGACTGTGTACTCTTGTTTCTAGGGCACGAAAACAATCCAATCAAGCGATTGTTCGATATGGTTCGATCAATCAATCAGTCAGGACTTTGATTTTTATATATTATGTATGTACCACTGGACATCGCCAGCCAATTTCACTACCTATACTTATACATTCGTTTAGTAAGGTTTCCTGTGCAATGTGCAAGACATGTCATCTTCTGCTTCTGCTGCCATCACACGAATCTTCAACATAGTACCAATCTCTAAGCCGTATCACTAAGCCAGGCCAGAAAGCCAAAGTAACAAGTTTGCATATTTTCTAACATTCCAGTAAGCCAGTAAAGTAGTATCCTCAGTCATAGCTTTTAAAATGAAAGCTTTTTCTCTAGAAAACATAAAATAAATGCGATTAGGTACATACATCTGTTAAAATAGTTTTATTATAAACGATTGCGCTTCAGTTCTAGAAATATCCTGCGTCGGTTTTATTAAGTTTAAGTAGCAATAAACCGAAGAGCTGCATTAGATCTGAAGATATATCGTCTGTCCACTAGATTAATCCAATGAGTTATTGATTGTAGAGCCGTTTGATAAAGGATGCGGTACTTGGGAATTAATGAATTTTCATTGTACGGCACATAATAACGACCTATAGAGTAATATTTGTCTCTCTCATTTGAGCGATTTTCTGAGTTACATTCTTCTCGGGAGCCATTGGTCCGTAAAACCCCAAAAAAATTGGGTAAATAACAGTTAGTTTTTCCGCCACCGCACGACGAGAATTCCAGGCTCCAGACGTCTCCTTCAGATCCTTTTTCAGTTTACTTTACTTTTACTGTGTGTTTCCACAACATAGCCCTAACTGGCCTTTTTGAGTGACTTTAAGCTGTAGGTTTCCTTTACCGTAAGAGCGATGTTAATAGCGCACTTAATATTTCTTAAAGAAAAAGACACTGGTCGGCCAGGATTCGAAACCACGATCTTCGGAATGAAAGTCGCGGTATCTACCACTAGACCAGCACCGATCCTTTTTCAGTTTGTCATTATGTCTATATAATCATCAGCATTTATGTGTTTT